>OX637643.1:4622239-4822239 GCA_951802225.1 Euspilapteryx auroguttella | reverse complement strand
ACTGGCTAGAAACTGGCGGCACAGCACTGGCTTTGTAGTAGTTTTACGTATATATAGTATAGGCTATATTTTTTTGCAAATAGAAACACTAGATTTTTTAAACCCGATCGAGGAAAGGACTCGTGAAACTATGCGTCACTTCATGCCATTTAAGTCACGATAGAGAGCTTCATATAGATAAAGCGCAGAATATCACATGGACAGGTAATGAATAATTGTGTATTTTTTTTTCCAAAAAATTATTTGGTTCACTATTTAATAATACTCTCTCCACCCTGAATCGGTATACTAACTTGATTTCCTGCTCAGGCTTGTTGAAGAGCACGGCCACGCAGCCGTCCTCGTCCTCGCGGCCGCCGAGCCGCGCGTAGCCGACCGCCTTGAACCGGCAGAGCGGATTCTGCTCGTTCAGCTCTAGAGGGGGCGCGTTGCGGTTGTAGTAGGCTTTACCTTGAGGACATGGGAAATAGTCAATAATGTCACTTACACCTTTACAAACTGCTTTAGTAGGGTAATAATAAAGAATGTCGAATGTTAAAGATGTTAATAATAATGCTGGACTGTAAAGGAATTTTTATACTGAAAAAAGAAATTCTATACAACTTTCCTAGACAGTAAAAACTTTATGTAGGCCAATTCCCAGTTTTTTAAGACATGTGAAAATTCTAATGAAGGCATATATAAGAATTTGAAGACATATCCAATTGCTGGTCGTTTGTCTCACTAATGAATGGCTGGGGCAATTTAGTTGATTTTGGTTTTAAAATGTATGTTGTAGTTCTGGGCAAATGATCACAGTTTAGACAATGAGAAAATATGGAAAAGTCACTATTTGGCCGGACAAAGTCGCGGGCTAGTGCAGGTATAATAATAGATGTAGTACCGGTGCCCCACTGCGCCTGCAGCAGGTTCCACTTGGCGAGCAGCTGGTCGCGCTCGTCGCCGAACACGCTGCAGTTGAACACCGCGGCCACCAGCGCCTCGTGCGCCGTCGCCGGGCCCGCCGCCTGCTGCTGCTGCTGCTGCTGCAGTTATTGATTATGTTTCTTTGAATACTAATAGAATGATTTAAGATATTGAGAATTGAAAAACTAATGAAAGATTTCAAAATAATTATGTCAATCTGCATTTTAGCAATGAAAGCAAGCACAAACAAATACAAATATTTTTTATTGTTCTTTAGTAACATAAAAATGTTTGAAGATAATTAAAACATAATATGCTAAAAGAAACAAAAGGTGCCATCTCAGCGGATGCTGGGAACTGGTTATGGTTACCCGGTTTCCAGCGCTGGTTTTCAGATGGCCCTGAAAGCTTAAAAACTAAACTAAACTGGGCTGTTGGAATCCATGCATGTTCGAGTTTCGATCCTTAAGGTGGTAAGTCTCGGTATGGCGCGAAATTCAGAAGGATATAACTTGATTTTTGGCCTTTATGTCCTAAGACACCAAATCAGTAGGTCTGTCTTCAAAAAACGTTGTATTACAATGTGGGAGATGGTTTTTTACATACGCGAATTCATTTAAACTTTATTGAAAATGAATACTTTCGCCAGAATAATTAAAAAAAGGCGAAATAATTTGAATTTCGCGCCATACCAAGAGTTACCTCCTTAAGAGCTAATATTGTTAGGTATATGAAGAGACAATCCTAGTTAAATTACTATAAAATTATGTAATAAGTATAGGCATAATAATTTTAAAAAGTTATTTATTATTTTGTTTTTTGTCCATATTAAAATTTTCTTTGCATAACTAACAAGTACTAATTAACACAATCACACACAAGCTTCTAGAAATGAAATAAACTTACTTGTGGCTGCTGCCCAAATGTGTTTGTTGTCCCAAGTCCTGTGCCAAAACCACCAAAACCTGTGGCAGGCTTAGCACCAAAAGCTGACCCAAAAGTGGATCCTGCACCAAATGATGAACCTCCAAAACTTGGCGCAGTACTACCAAATGCTGGTGCTGTACTGCCAAAAGTTGGTGCAGTACTTCCAAATGCAGGTGCGGTGCTTCCAAATGTAGGAGCAGTACTTCCAAATGCTGGAGCAGTGCTACCAAAAGCAGGAGCTGCGCTTCCAAATGCAGGTGCTGTGCTGCCAAATGCTGATATGTTGGCCCCAAAGCTTGGTGCAGTTCCGGTGCCAAAAGTACTTGCACCAAAGCTTGTATTTCCAAAGCCTGAAAAAGGATAAGACTCATTGATTGGAAATGTTTAGCTTAAAAATCTCTCTATAACACAGATTTATAACAGTTCAACATCTCAGCTAAAAGATGCAAGTTAAATCAAAAATTCAAGTAAAAAATTTGATTATTACCAGTTGCTGGCTTGGCTGCTGTTGCACCAAAACCTCCGGAACCAAACAAAGATGGAGCTGAAGAAGTAGCTGGAGCTGCACTTAGTCCTCCAAATGGTGCTGCTATAAAAGAACAAAGCAGTTATGACAAATTTTCACTAAGGGCCTTCATTGATAGGCATTACAAATTAAAATAGGTTGTTTTAATAATAATAACCCATCAGACGCAGAGCCCCTAATTAGGAAGAACCTATATCTATAGTGCCCGAAACATATACAGAGACTAACATTACACCTGGACCGGAAACAAACATCAATATTCATAATATAATAATTTTGTTTGATTAGAATGTTTATGAAAAAACACATACTTAACTAGGCTTTTAAGAGTAAAAAAAAAAAAAAACCTGTACTGGTGGAAGCTCCAAATCCACCAAACCCAGATGAGCTAGTAGTAGTACCAAAGCCGCCAAAACCAGCTGTGCTCGTTGTTGCCGTGTTTGTATTGCCAAAGGAGAAGCTAGCTGTAATAATAAAATATGTAATGCAATTAACAGTGATTCTGTAGTGCGTAAATAAGGTTTTTTTCTGAAAAATATGTACCTCAGAAAGGCAGCTTGGAGTTCATCAAGCCAGTGCGTGATGGATGGCCGAACTTAATAGTGATTGAATTAAAGGTTATGTTTGTTTGACTTCTATTTGATTTATAACAATAATTGTTAAGTTATACTACAGCTTTAACAATATCATATTCTGCTCTGCTTTACTTTTCTTCATCAATGCAGTACTTACGTTTTGAAGGGGCTCCGAAGGCACCGCTTTGCGAAGTTGCGTTTGAGCCAAATGAAAACGACATTTTACTACTTAATTTGCACTTGGTATGTAACGGTAAGTTGGTGGTCTAGAGGCGGAAATCATGAGTAAGTTCACAGGGTTCACAGTTACTTTATTCAGCAGTCAATTTTCTAACGCTAATAAATCGAAAAACAGTTTTTTGTGTTTTTTTTTTACGTTACCTTTACCTACATTGTACAATCATTAGCTCTCGGAGTGCCGATTGATTGATTGAAGTGTTGACAGACCTCAATTTTTTAATGAAATGATTTCAGTATGTTTACAACATATCAAAATTAGGTATTTGTTTTTTTATTCACTCATTCTGAGTAAACGGAATATAAGTCCATACAGCCATTCAGGTAGGCTATAGTGTTCGCTGCGCGCAGAGAGAAGGTAAATCACTAGCTGCGCGCTGCGCCGCGCCGCACGCGTATTTTTGAGTAGGTTAGGGTTAGGTATGTACCTGTAAATAAATGAAGTATGTACAGTGGCGGACTAGGAGGCCGTAACAGATTTGTCTATGGTTTCGTCAGCCTTAGACTGTATTTCAAAGAACAAGAGTTTTTTTTTTTTTTTTGTTTTGACTTGGCATTGAGCTAAGTGTTGCCCATTTGCCATTCTTCCAGTAAAACGGGGAAACTTTTCGCGAATAAAAAAATATATATTACCGGATGGAATTTTGAAATAGAATTAGGATAGGTTTTATATTATATTATAACATATACATGAAAAATATAAGTATTATAATTAACAATATAAATATTTAAGAAAAAACTAAATTTTAATATCATTTTTAGTAATAAAATCGGCAATTAAGTTATATATTTTTGTTTCCTTATTTGAGAATGCAAGCAAAGTAGAAACATTAATAGGGAAAGGTACTCCAGACCTGGAAAGAGACTTCATAAAGCTTTCCCGGTCATATAGTGGGCAAGCGAAAAAGACGTGATTGATATCGGCAAAATCATCACCACACTCACAGCCAGCATCCTTTAAAATGTTAAGTCTCGTAAGATGGGCCTTAGTGCAAACGTGACCGAGCCTCATGCGGATTATGATGCATATTACCTTCCTACTATGTCCCGACCTAGAAAACCAAGGCTTAGTAGGAATACTGTTCTGTATTCTGAAATAGTGCGTTCCTTTAGTTAAAGATGACTGAGCTATATCTTCGTTCCAAGATTCCAATAAATTCCTCTTGGGTATAGCTTGCAAGTCCTGAGCAAATATCTTAAATGGGAACAGATCACCTGAAGTTACAGCATCATTAGCAATTGAATCAACCCGTTCGTTACCAGTAATTCCAGAATGACTTGGAATCCATACAAAGTTTACACGAAATCCTTTAGAGGTACACTCCATTAATTTATCCCTGATATTTAAAATTATTTGTGTCGGATTACCTAACAACGGAAACCTTTCAAGTGCTTGAAGAGCACTCCTAGAATCTGATAGTATTAGGCTTCTTTTTAACCTGGCCAGAAGAACATATTCTACTGCTTTAAAAAGCCCATAGCACTCTCCTGTGTAAACAGATGTTTCTATAGGTAATTTAATCTTTTCCACAATATTGTAATCGGAATGAAAAACACCAACTCCTACGTTACCCAAAGGAGTATGTTTGGAGGCGTCTGTATATATTTGATGCCATTTAGGCCACCGTTCTTGAATCAAAGCATTAAATTTAGTGTTAGCCCTGATATCATCTTTTTCTATGCCTAAATTGAGGGTAACATTTGGAATCAAAATTAAAGATTCCAAACTGAAATTAAAAATAGATTGGTTGTTGTAGATTGGGGCAGAGAAGGACATATTTTTACTGTAACAAATTACAAGTAAAGAATGTTTTCGACGAGAATAATCAGTATCTTGAAGATTTTTTAAGGTTTCAAGTTTTTTATGGAGAGGATGTTGTTCATTTTGAAGACAGCGAATGTAAAACTTGTCAGCCAAAAACTGACGCCTAAGATGTAACGGAGGATTACCACTCTCTACCTGTAAAGCATTAATGGGACTGGATTTCATTGCTCCTGTTATGATTCTCATAGCTTTATTTTGTAAAATGTCTAATTTTTTGAAATCTGTTACTTTTCCTGGTTCCAAAAGAAAAGTGCCGTAGTCTAACAAACTTCTTATAATAGCGTTGTACAAAAGTTTCAAATAAAAGGGATGACTGCCCCACCAAACTCCTGCCAAACACCTGAGAATATTCAAATTACTTTCGCATTTTGCTAAAACATAGTTACAATGAGCCGTCCCAGTGAGCTTGGAATCAAGCACCACTCCTAGGAGGTACTTAAAATTACTCTTTACTTGAAAGGAAACATTATTATAATTAATATCAATAGGCGGAGGAAAGGTCATTTTAGTGAAAAGAACTGCACAACTTTTCGATGGTGAAAGACTGAGCCCATGATTAGACATCCAACTCCCCAGTCTATCAATAGCAGAATTAATTAAATTGCAAGAGTAATTTATGGATTTGCTTGAGCAATATAGCGCTATGTCATCGGCATATTGTACTATAGATACAGATTTTCCAATAACATTATCTAAATCACTAGTGTATACATTATATAAAAGTGGGCTCAGTACCGAACCCTGCGGTAAGCCCCTACGTACCACCCGATGTAAAACCTCATCATCAACTCGTAAATTTATATTTCTATTACTGAATATACGAATAATAAAGTTAATCATAAACTGTGGCACCTGGAGAAACTTTAACTTATCAGCTAGAATAGAGATAACTACATTGTCATAAGCGGACTCAACATCTAAAAAGCAAGCAACAATAGATCTATTAATCGAAAAAGCAATCTGAATATCCGTCACTATCAGACTGATACAGTCTATGGTGCCCTTACCCTTCCGAAACCCAAATTGAGATTTAGATAAAAACCCATTATTTTCTAAAAACCATTCCAAACGATTTTTGACTAGATGTTCAGTTAATTTGAGTAACACTGAAGAAAGAACTATTGGGCGGCACGATAAACCCAGACCTGGGGATTTTCCTGATTTAAGAAGTGGCAACACCAAATGATTTTGCCATGAAGAGGGAATGTCACCTGTCAACATTAATGAATTTACTAAGAAAAAAGCGCGGGAACTGCCGAAACGAGAGGCGGGCTTTTTTTAAATTGTTAAATTAAAATTTAATTTTAGGTGGTTTTAAACGTATTAAGCTATCTAAATGGCTGGGAAAACTGGGAAGAAACGTAAGAAAAAAGAAGGTGGAGATGCAGGGGGGGACAGGTCTGATTTGCAGAGTGTCGCCTCCGACACAGATTCTATGCAATCCCAAGATGATCCGGATAAGTATAAGCCTTTTCTAATCCCTGATTACAATAGAAGTTACCCTGAGGATGGAGGTAATTTTGAATATATTGTATTTATAGAGAGTAGTGATCCGAACACACCCATTGGAGATAGGGACATGATGTCTCTAGCTCAAAACCTCAAGAAATATAACAAGGGCATTAAACAGCTTCAACGTATTAATAGATACAAAGTAGGAGTCATCTTTGAAAGACCAGGACTTGCAAATCAGGCTTTGACTAATAAAAAATTCCTTGATTCATACAAAATGAAAGCTTCAATCCCTGCCGCTGCCTCCGAAACCACTGGAGTCATCCAAAATGTGCCCCAACATATGTCAAATGAAAACATTTACAATAATATAACAAGCACAAAAAACATTGTATGTATTCGCAGATTCATGAAAAGACAGAAGGTTGGTGATACATTTGAATTTCAGCCCACGAAGACTATATCAATTACATTCTCCTGCCCAGTGCTGCCAGAGAGTGTCGACCTTCACAGTTGGCGCTTTGAGGTACGTCCATACATTCCACCAGTCAAGCAGTGTCTTCGCTGCTTAAGATACGGCCATATTGCAAAGTTTTGTAAGAATTCTGAACGTTGCTCAATCTGTGGAAAAGACCACTCATTTAAAAACTGCATAATTCCTGCTAAAGATGCTGCTTGTTGTCATTGCAATGGCAATCACATAGCTATTTCCTCAAGCTGTCCTATCAAACAACAAAAAATTTCTGAGAACCGTAATCAAGTAACAGCCAGATCCAACACATACGCCGAGCAATTGCAAAAGTCATTTCCTTCCTTAAATAAAAAGCCGCCCAACCCATCAGATCTACTTATATCGTTACTAAATTCAGAACAGATACTAGCATCTATAGTTGAAACATTTGTTAAGTTAATGTCAGCTCAGAAATCTAATGAAAAATCTATTTGCACCCAGAGCATAAAGGAGACCCTGCTTGAAACATTAAAACTGAAAAAACAAACCTCATAATAACATTCATGGATTATTTAAATATTGTACAATGGAACTCCCAAAGTATTTTAGCTCATCGACACATTTTCACACATTTTCTTTCAGAGAATGATATACATATTGCTATTTTATGTGAAACATGGTTAAAAAGTAAACATAATTTTAATATTAGAGGTTATGAAACTGTCAGATTAGACTCTGGCAATGACCATAACGGTGTTGCCATTTTAGTTCATAAAAGTTTACAATATAAAAAAATTGATACTTTTTATGATGACTCTTTACAAAATTTGGCTATTTATCTAACATATGGAAATAATCAACATTTAACGATAATAAGTTTTTATAGTCCTGGAAATTGTCAACCACATTTTAGTAAGAACAAATTTAATAATCTTATTACTAGTGTTCCTAGGCCCTTGTTGATTGCAGGGGACTTTAATGCAAACAATTTATCTTGGGGTAGTACATCAACAGATGTTCGGGGTCGTGAAATATTAGAAGTTATAGATGATAACAATTTAGTAATTTTAAATGACGGTCAACATACTACAGTAGGTACACATGTATGGCGGCCGAATGTTCTAGACTTAACCATTGTGTCTCCATCAATATCTTTAATAAGTAACTGGTCTGTTTTTGATGATCCTTTAGGGAGTTACCATTTACCTGTAATTACAAAAATATTAGTTAATAACAATCATCCAGAAGTAGTTAATAATATGAATAATTTACCTGTTTATTTTAATTTCCGGAAAGTTAATTGGTGTGACTATAAAGATACAGCCGACAATTTACTGCAACATCTTGAACATTGTGAAAATAATGCTCTTGAAACGTATAACAAATTAATAGAAATCTTAAACACGTCAATTGAACTTAGTTTACATCAAATGTCGAAACGTAGTAATAATTCTACATCACAACTTTCAAGTCGTAAAAAAAAAATAGCCCTGCCTTGGTGGAATGAAAAATGTACAAACGCTGTAAATAATTCTAAATTAGCATACATTAATTTTAAAGCAAATCATTCTGAATCAAGTTATATTGAATTTAAAAGATTACAGGCATTTAAAAAAATTACACTTAAAACTGAAAAGGAAAAAAGTTGGGCAAATTTATGTGAATCTTTTAACAGGTTAACTCCAGTGTCAATTATATGGGAATACATGAAAAAGTTTAACAAAACATATAACTTCGCGGCGAAAAACAGTAATACGTCTTGGGTTCATCATTTTTTAAGAAAATACACCCCTGACACCGTTGAGACTGAATTTCATATAGATGATTATATCACAGCTAATAATTGTGAATATTTAACAGATCCTTTTACTTTTGAAGAATTTACTGCAGCTATTAGTTCTAGGCGCGATACAGCTTTTGGTCTCGACGGTATACCATATCAAATGTTTAAACAATTAAGTAATAGGTCCAAACTAGTGGTGTTAAGTGTTTTTAATATTTTATGGAAGCAGTCTTTAATACCTCAAGAGTGGAAAACTGATTGTATTGTTCCTATATTGAAACCAGAAAAAACTCCTAATGAACCAAACTCCTACCGACCGATTGCTTTAACTTCATGTGTTGCCAAAATATTTGAACAACTTTTGAAGCAAAGACTTGAATATTTCATTGAGAGTAATAATCTATTACCATCTAATCAATTTGGGTTCAGAAGAGGTCGTTCATCGCGAGAAAGCATTGTTCATTTACAATTGGATATTTTTAATGCTCTGAAAACTAATAAAATTCTTGGTAGTGTATTTTTTGATGTTGAAGGTGCGTTCAATAATGTGAATCATCATATTCTTGTACAAGAGCTGACTTCTTTAGGATTACCTATAAAATTGATTCGGTGGATTTTTAATTTCTTGCATGGTAGGAATTTGTTTGTAAAATTAGACAAAAACATATACGGACCAAGAAAGTCATTTAAGGGAGTATGCCAGGGTGGTATACTAAGCCCACTTATTTTTATTTTGTATATACATAAACTTAATTCGATTTTAGGGGTTGACGTTAAAAACTTGCAGTTTGCTGATGATTTGGTTATTTATGCGACAGGAAATAACGGTAATGAAGTTCAGTTGAAAATAAATAATGCCTTAAATAAGTTACATCGATATTTTAGCTATCTTAACTTGGAAGTTAATGCCAGTAAAACCAAATTAGTTATTTTTAGTAAAAGAGACAATATTTTATGCAATATATCCTATAACCATAATATTATTCCAGTTTCTGCAATGGCTAAATTTTTGGGAATTATATTTACAAGAAATCTTAAGTGGGTGAAGTATGTCGATGAAATTATTGCTCGTGTAAACAAACGGTTTAATATACTTAAGTGTTTAGCAGGCACATATTGGGGTTCCGATCCAAAAATATTATTGATGCTTTATAAGTCACTTATCAGAAGTCATTTTGAGTATGGTTTCTTGTGTTATGGGGCAGATGGTAAACTTATTGAAAAAATTAACAAAATCCAAAATAAAAACTTAAGATTAATTAGTGGCGCTATGCGAACCACTCCCATTAATTCACTACAAGTTGAGTGTAATATTTCTCCGATACAATTTAGACTTAATTATTTGAAACATAAATTTATTTTAAAGATGTTGTCAATCAAAGATCATCCATTGCTTAAAAATATTTCTTATACATATTCAATTTATTCGGACCTACCAATTTCACCTAATGTCCCTTTTGTTCTTCATGACTTTGCATTTATGAGAGCTCTCAGTCAAGAAAATAACATCCACAAGACTATAATTATGCCTTGTTACTCTGGTGATTATAGAAGTAAATTCTTGAAAACAAAGATAGAAATTGATGATCAGCTGAAATGTAAAGAAGAAGTACTTAAGAAGCTTAATGAAAACTTTCCCGACTATTGCTCTATTTACACTGATGGTTCGAAGAATGCAAATGCTGTCTCAATGGCGTTTTATGTAGAATATTTAAAAACCGGTTTTGGAATGAAACTCGCTCAATCAATGTCCATATTTACTGCTGAATCTATTGCAATTTTATCTGCACTACAGTTTATTAAGAAACATATAGAAGAACATCAACATTGGATCATCATATCAGACAGTATGAGTGTTTTGAAAGCTTTAGAAAATAAAAATCTTAATGCTAATAGTAACTACACACTTTATGATATCAGGAATTTATGGCTAGAAATTATTAAGAGACGACCTAACATAGATATAGTTTTAATGTGGACACCGGCGCATAAGGGAGTAAAAGGAAACGAAGAGGCTGATAAATTGGCTAACATAATTGCCAATAGTGGCAGCGGCAGCACTGTTGGTGATTTTGATATACCATATTCGGATCTATTGTTTTACCTTAAACGCAAATGCTTGCAAGACTGGGAAGCTGATTGGATGTTAACACTTAATGAAAAAGGAAAATGGTATTATGGTGTTAATAAAACTATAGGTCGCAGTCCCTGGTTCACTACTTCAAAAATTTACTCTGGAAGAAAATTTTATACAATACTTAATAGACTAAGATTTGGCCACTGTCGTTTTAATGCTCATCTACATCGCATGAAGATAATTTCGTCCCCCCTATGCACTCATTGCAGTCTCAATGCTGATCAGACCCTAGACCACATATTATTTATATGCCCTGCTTTTAATATTCAACGTTTAAGTTTCATCGATGGACTTCTGGATGTATACAAAACACCAGAAAATATCCCGCGCGCCACGCAAGACCTTTTAGTTAACAAAGAAACGTATACTTGTTTATTCAAGTTCATCTGCAATTCAATTGGAGACATATAAGAATGTGTTACGTGCTTAGAGCTGCAGATTGCAGCTCTATAAAATACTGGATTGACAAAAATCTAATTAAGACTTGGCTACGGCCTCAAGAAATCCCGGATTAGACTTTTCACACAATAAAGACATAGGCTATAAGCCTAAAAAAAACTGGATATGAACAAATTAAACGAAAGACATGGCTTCGGCCTAAAACAATATGAATGTGACAAATATTAATACGAAAGACATGGCTCCGGCCTTTGAAAATAATGAAGATTGATAATGAAAATAAAATGAAGACATGGCTTTGGCCTTAATTAAATGAAGAATAATAATGAAACTGAAATGAAGACTTGGCTTTGGCCTTATTTACGAAAACTAATAAGAAGCAAAATAAAGACAAGGCTGTACGGCTTAGTGCCATTGCCTTTCCTTGTGGGATAAATGAAGTTTAAAAAAAAAAAAAATGAATTTACTAAATCTACAAAATGTTGCAAAATATCGTCACTGAGATGAGAGATGAAAGAATATGGAATTCCATCCAAACCAGGAGAAGAGTTTTTGGGCTTACTTAAGATCCCTTTTAGTTCCGCTAAAGTGAACGGTGAATTTAAGTGAGTTGTGCTACTGAAAGAACTTACTGGTATAACTGGAGGTGGAAGCGTTACCGATGGAGGAGCCAACTTATCAAGAAAGATGTTAGCCTCTTTATGAGATAAACATTGGATTGCAGTGTTATCAGGAGCCACACCAGTGCGGAACCTTCTTATTTTACTCCATACTTCGGATGCCCGAACCCCTGGATTAATTGACTCACAAAATTGCCTCCAACTTTGTAACTTTTTAGATTTAAACAGTTTTTTTGTTTTGTTTTGAATGTCCAATAAATCGTCTAAATTTTTTTGGCACATATTATTTTTATAAATAAGTTCAAGTTTTTTCCTTCTTTTAACTGCAGCTGTGCACTCTTCATCCCACCAGGGAGGAGAAGGTATAAAGTTTTTGTTATTTTTTTTCAAAAGGAAAACCTCATCAGCTGCGTCTATTAAACAATTAGCAAAATGGTCAATTTTTTCAGAATCTCTAGAGGAATCTTTTGGGGGTGAGAAAGATAATTTAGTTTTAATACTATTTACAAACTTGGGCCAATCAGACTCAGGTGTAATTTTATGGCATAGCAGAGACTTATGGCTGGTTAGCGGTTTGCATTTAAACGGAAAGGAAATTACTATTGGAAAGTGATCACTACCATGTGTGGAATCAATAATGTTCCATGTTAAAGTAGGAGCTAGACTAGGTGTACAAATAGATAGATCTACGGCACTTTTATTTTGATTAGGAGATGTGCGACGGGTAGGTGTCCCTGTATTCAGTAAACACAAATTATGCTTATCTAATAATTCTAAAACGGATTCCCCATTTTTATCTGTTTTTGATGACCCCCATGAGTGGTGATGAGAGTTAAAATCCCCCATGAGGACATAAGGTTTTGGAAGAGACTGTAGAATACTATCTAATTCATTAAAAATACTTGGAGAAGGATAAGGCATGTACAATAAAACATAACAAATGCTATTTACAGATGCTGCAATAATTAAGAAGCTATTACTATGATTAATGGGAATATGTACAAATGAATATGATTTTTTGATGAGCATGGCTATCCCGCCATACCCATCTGACCTGTCTTCTCTGATACAGGCATAACCTGGTGTCTTAAAGCTGTAATCAGCTTTAAACCAAGTTTCTTCTAAACAAAATATAAATGGATTGAACTTATTAATTAAAAAGAAAATTTCACTCTTTTTAGAAATTGCACTCTGGCAATTCCACTGAATTACTACTGCAGTTTTGGGATCCATTTTGGTTAGAAAAGAGTTTGAAAAGTTGAATAAAAGAGGCAACGTGGGACGGTAAGGAAATATTTGATTGAGTTAAAAAGTTAAGGAACATCTCTAAAATGTTGTTAATGGTCAGCTCATTGTCATCTTTATTTAATTTTGATTGGAATGCACTGCCATTACCAGAATGGCTAGGCATGTTATAATCTTTATTTATGTTTTTATGTATTTCCTGGTCATAACTTTTAGTTGCAAGAGTGGGCTTCTTAGGCTGAATAAAAACCGTCTTTTTATAAGAACGAGTAGTGCTAGGGTAAGAGGAGGGGTGAACTTGTGACTGAGTTGGAAAGTTGTTATCCTTAACTGGAGGAGATGACTTCAGCACTTCAGCAAAGGGTTTTACTACTGAAGGATGCATTTTTGCTGCTTCTGAATAAGAAAGACATGATTGAGCCATAGTCATTTTTATTTGTTTTTGTCTGGCATTCTCTGGACAAATCTTACTGGTAGCAAAATGGTTCCCTGAACAGTTAATACAGTGAATTGCCTCTTCATCTGGGTTGCATGACCCACCTGAGTGCTCCAAGCCACATTTATAACACCTAGGCTTACCTCGGCATTGTGATTGAGTGTGCCCAAACCTACAGCAGTTATAGCATTGAATTGTTGGATAAATATATAGATCCACTGGTAGCGCGTTGTAGCACATGAAAATCCTTTTAGGAAGAACCTGACCATCAATTGTTAAAACTACTGATTGGGATGGTTTCCAAGTTACTACACCTTCCACGGTAGATTTATAGTTAAGTCTGCGAACCTTTAAAATCTTACCACATCCTACTGGTACAGAAACATTTTCTACAATCTCTTCCTCTGACCAGTCATTAGGGACACCTTTGACAATGCCCATACGTGTCACTACAGAGGTTGGGATAAAAGCCTTGTACTTATTTTCGCCCAGGCTAGGGTGATTGAGAAAGGAGTTGGCATCTTCTGCTTTGGAAAATGCCATAGAAATTCTGTTCCTACCTATTCTTTTAACGCTGCCATTAATTACGTTGTTGAAAGGATTTCGTTTTAAAAATTTTCCGAATGTAACTGGATGCAAATAAGTTGAGTCATTGCTAGAGCTCTGTTCCTTTTGAACATGAATTGTGTAAGGAGAGAGGTCAGTTTGGACGAAGGTCTTTCTTCCCACCGGGGTAGGTTGCATATTAATACTGTTGTTGACTACAGGCTGTGGCGGTGGCAAGTCCGCATCGATATCCATCGTCCTCGATTTTTTATCGTTTTCGACTTTTTTTGGTACGTTTTTTATTACCGTAAGACTGCAATTGCAGAAATCTTTATTGCTGTCTGAGTTCCCGCCATTATTTCGTTTCGACCTTTTCCTATTACAGTGCTTACAAACCCTGTGAATTTTTGCCCGTTTCCTAGATCTAAGAGATGAGTCTGTATCTACAGAAGCCGAGGAGTCGTAGACAGTTACATTGCACGAAACATCAGGTACTCCTCCCCCCGGATCCTCGTGAGGATCCACCATGGTTTTGGGCTTCGCCCCCCAACGGGCTTATACTAAAATATATACAAACTATATGTACAAATTATAATCTAACACTTACCAAATTGAAGAAAAGACTAATTTAAGTTAATATATACATAAAATATACAAAACCTGATCCTAAATTAATATTTAAAATTTTAAGCCGAAAAAGTTCGTCCGCCTCGATCGAAGTTTCCCGCGCTTTTTTTTCAACAAGAGTTATTTTGCAATACAGAAAAACCGGAAGTGTTACGCCGATCGTGTCCGCCACTGTACCTCAGAAAGGCATCTTGGAGTTCGCCAAGCCGGTGCGTGATAGATGGCCGAACATAGAATTTTTCCCCAGTTACATTTTTTTAGGGATGTAGTAATAGATGGTTGTAAATTGATAAAATACTTTGCTTTAATATTAAAAATGATAAAAAAAAAAAAAAAAAAAAAAAAAAAAAAAAAAAAAAAAACCTGTCTGTCTCGCTTTTATGCCAAAACTATTGAACCAACTTAAATAAATTTGGTACAGTAAAGTCTAAAGGCTGGTTACACAATGCGAGCTAGTGTACGAGTCAGCCTTCCGAGTAACTGCACTACAGTAAATCGCTCCGTTTGGATGGAACTTACGAGTAACTCGTACGCACGGGCTTTTTTAAAAAAGAACAGAGTAGCTATCCACTCGCCAGGTGAGCTGCTCGCACTGTGTAATCCAGCCATAAAGCCTGACAGACTAATTTTTATCCTGAAAATCTCACAGGACGCTCTGGCAAAGCCGCGGGATGCTCACTAGTTTGTATTTCAATTATTCTTCTTCTTCTATCTTATGAGCTGTGCTCTTGCAGTGGAGCCTCCTCCATTAAAATTATAGGTGAGCAAATTTATGTTATTTAATTCCATTGATTAATTAAAACTAAGATCTATTTAGGGTACCTACCATCCTACAGGGAACTGAAAGCTCTTCATTGCCCATTGCATGCAAAATGCAAATTTAGTTATTAGTATTGTACAATAAATTTTATAATGTACTTTTGTATCTTACTTGTGTACCGTCTCTATTTTTCTATCCTCAAGGTGGCCCCACAAATAATTATCTGTGTTGGCCATTGCGTTTTTCCAAAGAACTAAAAATATAACTGCTCAACCAGAGACATGGTATATCGCTCACTCACTTTGCTCAACTATCAAATCCTAGACTGGTTAGTTTAGCTCAAAATAACAGAAAAAAAAATTGTCCATATTGTTTTTTTATTTAGTATGTAATTATTAAATTTTAAATCACTCAAACAATAAACCGGGTTACACATCTCAGAACATTCCAGATGCACAACCATAAAATTAATTAAATGCTTACTACAGATACATTACATTCTCATGTTTTATTATAAAATCAATGGGAATTTTGATTGTTAATAATGCAATGTAACAATTCGGAGAAGCTTGTTGCCTCCTAGAGAATCCGTTATTTCTTTCCTCCAGGAGGCTGTAGCGGTTGGCCACGCTCCTTGCCACGGAGTTTTATTCCAATTGCCCTCTCAATCTTTCCAAGCACAACATTGTTTGGAATTCCTCGCCCAGCTTCGTAATCATTGACGATCTGTGGTTTCTCGCAAATTTTCGTTGCTAAATCTTTCTGGCTCATACCTTTGGCCTGGCGACCTTGCATAATGAGCTTACCCAGGTCAAGAGGCACTTTGTCATGGCGTAATTCCTCGGTCTCTCTGTCGAGCTTGGCGGTGTTCAGTGTTGTGACGTGTTGTTTGTTGGTTCCAGCTCCGTACTTCTGTGATGTATCAACTGGAACTCCTTGACGGCGAGCTGCATTCACGGCCTGCTCGGTTTTTAGTGCAGATGCTTTTGGTGGTTTTTTTCTAAGAACGGTGACTGTATCCCAATCGGACATTTTGATAGAACTTATTTACTGAGCAGGAGACTAAAATCCGCCCTCAGAACGATGATTTCGCAATCTTTTTCTGTAACAAACAGAAGACAAGAGGAAACACACGGCACGGCACGTTTGAATAATTTGATGGTTTGATTGATTGAATGAATGAATTGAATTGAGTAGTCAAATTCTTATCGATGTCCCACTTAACTTAAGTCCCACATATTATTCTGAGTCCCACATGTTGTTAATCTCTAGTTGGTCTGTGTTGTTGTGTTGTGTGTTGTTTGTTTTGTGTTTCTGTCTGTTCTTCTCTTCGTTCGTTCGTGTTTTGTTGAAAGTTTTGTATTGCCTTGCCCTTGCCTGTTTGAATGAATCTAAAATGAATGAATATAGCAGTTAGCCTGCTGTGAACAAGCCTGTATCTTAGCCTGCTACCCTAGCAAACTTTTAAACTATTCCTAAGCATAACAAAACAGCAATGAAAAGTGGAAAATATGATTCTGACGATGAAGAAGAAGAAGATATCTTGATATTTGCAGAATTTGAAAATAATGTTAATGTTGTAAATTATAGGAGTATTCATGTACTCGGTGTTGATACTAAAAACCCAGTCATACAGCTAGATAATACATTTCACACAGGTTTGTTTTGTTATTATTATCTTAACTTTTCGAAACTTCATTTATAACCACACACACAACAAAAAAAAGTGTGGAAAGTGAAGTGCCATAGAATCCTGACTGAGTAGTACTTACCTAGATGTTTAGCTACATGGCAGGTGAATGTGTTACATTCCGTTCCAGAGATTCTACAACTGAGTTGGATATTACTGGCATTAATGACATTCAAAATAATTAATATGTTGCAGGTCAATATGAAAGCCCCGTTGGAACTCATTTGTTTTTTGAACCGGACTATAATGCTAAATCAGAAGACCAATTGTTTGATAAACTGCCTGATCAAAATCTCAAGCTTTTTTGTAAAACAACCAAGTACCTCAATATGAAGTGTGCACAAGCTACACCGAAGATTGGAACAGGTATACTGCCCCTCATTCATGATAAGTAACCAAAATAGATCTATACTTGTAACTAAGTATTACATAATCATAATATATTTTTAGTACTCAGTGATAAAACCAATGAAATAGAAGATGAATTAGAAGCGGCCAATTTCAATTCTGTTCAAGAAGCTGTGGAAAAGTTAAAAAATGCGTGGAAACCGGCTGACACTGCTAAGGTGGACTTAACCATACTTTGTGAAACTAATAGAAAAGATCCTGTGTAAATAAAAAAAATGTTCTAAAACAGTATTTTTTAGTAATTACCTACTTTACTTACCTAGGTACTATTAATAGTACGACAAATTTAGTTTGTAACATAATAAAAAAAAATCACCTTGTTGGGATTAAAGATGGATATTGTAGTAATAATGTAAATTTTATATTCCGAATTTTTCAAACAAAACAAAAAATAAATCTTTGCTACTTGACGATAGATGGCGTTACGTGCGATCTGCTTGTTGCACAGTGAAGAGTGAAGTGGACAGTGACCAGTGACAGTACAAAATCGCCAATGGACTCTGTGTACAGTCACGGACTAGGAGGCCGTAACAGATTTGTCTACGGTTTCGTCACCCCTAGACTGTATTACTAAAGAACAAGAGCTATTTTGCAATACAGAAAAACCGGAAGTGTTACGCCGATCGTGTCCGCCACTGTACTAACATCAGGGAAAATGTCCACATGATTGTTTTCTGCAAATCTATTTTTACCTTTCTGAGACTTTATGCAAGAAGAAGAGAAGAAAATATTGGAGTTTTTAAAAAAAATAAAAATACAACCTGATGATTTGGCTGTATGGACTGTGTCCCTTTGCCTGCCCAGAATGGGCAAATATAAAAAACAAAAACCGCCATTTTGATTTCTATCGCCATTTCGTTTCTTTTGTGAGATGGAGTATGGTGGAATTTGAAGCGAGACAGAAAAAAAATTATTTTACCCGTAAGTTATCTTTTATTCATGAAAATTTATGATATTTGAGAAATTTACAGTTAGTCAGAGCTTTATTCAATGTCCTGTCTTCTTTTGGCTTTACCAGTGCTTGTAATAAATGCATAATCAAGGTGGGTCGGCGGCGTCTTTTGTAATTACAATGGCGTCTCTTTTCTCTTCCTATTTGAAGCCTTTTTGTAGTTGTAGCACGTTAAAATGTTCCGTCATCCTTTTCTTACATTATGGAATCTCCTATTCTAGAGAGCGGGAAGCGGATTCCTTATCTTTTTCTGAGTAAATTGACTGGGCTGGCATGCCCCGTTGCATTCGCTCCAAGCATACCTTCTCGTAATCCTACAACTGAGCCGCTCTTACTTAGGTACATAGACATACCTAGGTACCTACTACAACTACAAGCCAACCAAACATTAGTAAACAAAATTATTTGTTTTAGTTTGTGAACCCAAAACAACCTACTGTTAAGTAATTCTGTTGGAAATTCTAGTAGCCCATCATAGGTATATTCAAGATCAAATCAGATCAGATGTAATAGACTGGTAAATAGACCCTAATATTTATTTTTTACAATTTTCAATACAATTGTTGATGCAGTTCAGTGCACAACACCGGAGCCTACAATACAAAAGTAAACCTATCTACAAACACAAGACTGAATAATGGAAAATGTACAACAGAAGGCTGTTCAGCCCCAACAGACTCAGCAGCAACAACAACAGGTAAAAAACCTTATGTGTGATATCAATATTAATACCTACATAGTTTAAAATAAAGCTGTCCCTATGTATGCTTAAATCTTTAAAACTATGCAACTGATTTTGATTAGGTTTTTTTTTATAGATAGAATTATTTAAGAGGTTTTTAGTTATAATCCATGCACACCATAGTAATCGGTTAGGCGGTACAAAGTTTGCCAGGTTGACTAGTAATTGTATTATTGCTTTTCCCAGAGTAGGAAGCTAAATATAAAATTGGTCATGTTTGTAGTAAGTACACTTTTTAATACTAACTATATGTAAATATATAAGTAATGTTTACTTTCAGGAGTTTCCAACCTTCTGCTACACAACAACCAACGTCAACATGTTAGGGAAACTAGGCACAAACACAAGTGGCACTGGTGCTGTGAACATCACACAACTGACAACGGGTGATGACAAGACATGCTACATTGCCCAGCCATTCTCCTACAACTATGCACTGGTCAATCAAATGCAGATAGCACCAAATGGAATTCAGAATACCATATCCAACATCAGTTTTAAGTGTGATGTGTGCGGCCTTATGTTTGGACATCTTGCCCTGCTCAATGCTCATAAAAGAATACATGCACAGGATACAGGTTAGTTCATAAAATCTGCTCTTTACTACACACTTAAGCTAAGGCCAAACAAGCCTCTTTCTGTCTCCTACATCAACTGAATTTCTATTTATCTACCTCATGGTACAAAGCTGACTTCCAATATTTAATTTTCCAAACCATTCCCCTTCTGTCACCCACCTTAATTTTAATTTGATTACATGCATGAGCACTTGGATAAAAACAAAATTGTGATCAATTTGTATAAAATATAAAGCAGTAGAAGATTTTTTGATACAAAACAAACAGGCTACCAAAAAAGTAGTTTTAAATAAACAAAAACATCTGTAATTATTTTGATAATTCTAAAATTCGAATTGTTCTCTTGTGTTCACCAGATAGCAATATAACGGTGGTGACGACAGGCGTGAGCGCAGGCAACGACGCGGGCATGCCGCCGCACATACAAATCCTATCCTCCGACCATGAGCCGCTGCACACGCTGCAAGACAGTCAGTATTGTACTAGACTTATGTACTAAACACAACATATACTATAATGTCATATATATTTTTTTTATTTACAAAATAGGTTAAATATTACAAGTGCAATTGCTTTGGACTTCTAGCAATTCAGCATTTTTATTAAATTAACTGTATCTTTAAAATTTAAATATACTATGACAGGGCCTTTTATATATTAAAAAAATGTTCATAACTATACAGCATGAACTAGCATGAAGTGATAAGCATTGCTTTTTATGCTTTTAAGTAAATTATGCATAAGTGTAATTACACATTACACACATGTAATCTTTTTGTGGTAGCAAACTAGCAATCATTGATAGGGGCTGATCCTCTCTAATGAATTGATATACACTAAGATAAAATAAGTGTTAAATATTATATTTTTAAATATACATAGTAAAAACCTACTATCTATTGTTACAGCAAAACCAGTTATAGTAGACACAATAAAGGTTCAAAAATGCATAACCTGCGGGGTTCCCATCCCAAACAATCCCAAGAGGAAGGGGCCCAAACTGATCCGCTGCGAGAACTGCATTGCACAGGACACTGTGGACCAGCAGAGGAATCAAAGTAGGTTAAAATGAACCATAAAACATTCTAATGTGTAGGTAATTACTTAAAATAGCCTAATGCTTATCAAGTTATTTCTGTAAGTATCCATTGATATAAGTAATGATATAATGTTTTGGTTCAGTAAACTCATCACAAATGTTCGTGGCGTCGAACGAGAATGTGAAGTTCGAAGTGACGGCGCCGGCCGCGGCGCAGGACCCGCTGGCGCCCGCGCCGCCCGCGCCGCTCGCCGCCATGCCCCCGCCGCAGCAGCCGCAGCAGAAAACTGGTGAGACTTACTTCTAATGCATCCTCTAATATTCCTCTGGTATATTAAAACCATAATCTTCTTATTAACTCTGTGGTGCAGTGGGCACTTGCACTGAGATGTCGAATGTGACGCCGCAGGTCTTGTTGATTTTTGTTTTTATTATTGGGAATTTTTTATTTAGTATCTAGGTGGGGACTCTGCGTGTGGTGTGTTAATGGTGCAGTGGGCAGCTATGTTGATTGTGACGCCAGCCTTTGAAAACTTTGTCATCTATACCAATATTATAAAGAGGAAAGATTTGTTTGTTTGTTTGTAACGAATAGGCTCCGGAAATACTGAACCGATTTGAAAAATTCCTTCACTGATAGGAAGCTACACTATCCCCGAGTGACATAGGCTATATTAAATTTTCAAAATAATTAGGGGCTCTTACCTAAAATCAAATAATGTAACCCAAGGTGCAAATATTTTTCCCTTGTTTACATATTTTGACAGGTAGTTTGTTGTTTGTTTTTTTATTCGCCCATTCTGGGCAGTCATAAGAACAAAGTCTATAGAGCCAAGTCTTATACATAAGTATTATATTCTATGGCGTAACGAAGTTAGCCGGGAAAGCTCGTAAGGAATATGTCACAAATACACAAAAAATTATTTGCCCCAATTAGCATTTAGTTGTATTGAGTGTAATGGCAACGTGAATGCTTGTCTGGTTGCAGCGCCGCTGCCGGGCCAGCACCCGGTGAAGAAGCGCAACCTGGCGTCGGTGGCCAAGTGCACGAACTGCAACGGCTCCGGGATCATCTTCATCGGCGGCAACAAGAACAAGCTCGCCTCCGCGCAGGACAAGCCCTTCCACTGCAACATCTGCGGCGGCACTTTCTCCAGGTTCTATTAGTTTACTTCTTTATCAAACAGTTTACTACTCTGCTACGCGTGAGCACTTCCTTTTTTATCGAAGTCAGTCGAATCGTTAAATAGGTACTAAAACCTTCTCCTGAATGTAACAAATACTTTTCTGAAAACCGCATCAAAATCGGTTCAGCCAAACGCGAGATAATCGCGGACGAACATACATACAAACATACATACATACATACAGGTCAAACTGATAACCTCCTTTTTTGAAGTCGGTTAAAACATACTACTTCAATATATTTCATACACTTCGCTTATTCTCAAAACACAACATTATGTTCTATGCAACATACCAAACAACTTGAGAGAGAGTTGTCAACTCATACACAGGTACTCGTCTCTATGGTCGCACAAGAAGCTGCACTCGGGAGAGAAGAACTTCAAGTGCGGCATCTGCGGCATCGCCTTCGCGAAGGCTGTCTACCTGAAGAACCACTCCAGAATACACACGGGCGAGAAGCCTTACAGGTATTATATAGTCATCTGTTAATAGAGATTGCAGGGCACTGTGCTCCATAATCAGATGGTCAATGTTGCCAAAGAATTAGCTTTGTAAAGTAATCAGGCTTCAACTAGCCTGAACCTATTTTTTTATATGATGGACAGAATCGTGAAAATTATTATAAATAATGTTAATTTTTTTCTAATAGATGTAGCACGTGCGGCATGCAGTTCTCACAGTCACCTCATCTCAAAAATCACGAACGGACGCACTCTGGCGAAAAGCCTTATGTTTGCGAAGTAAGTATTAAAACCGGCAAGCTGCTATTCAAACGTTTTGGCTTAATTTTATTTATTTTTGAAAACTATGTGGCAGGTTTTTAACCCTTTAAGATGTTTTAATGATGTTCTGTTGTCGCCCAGGTGTGCGACAAAGGCTTCGCGCGGCACGCCACGTTGTGGAACCATCGCCGCATACACACTGGAGAAAAGCCATACAAGTTAGTAAACATTGTCTTCACATTATCTTTTCATCAACATTATCTTTTGTTATTCATATTCATAGTTTAGTATAAACAGTGTGTCCAGGAAATTACTAACATAATTTTAAGGGTGTTTCTTCTATGGTCAACTTTACCGACTTAAACAAACACTGCATATGGGCGTAGCTGCCTCTATATGGCGTGTTTTCGTCGATAAAATTGACAATAGGAATACACCTATAAAATTATTTACTTTCCCGGACACAATGTATACGTATAAACGTACAAACAAGTGTATAACATAACAACTCACTCTAAGCCATGAGTCGAAGTTCGGGGATATTGACAGCCAGTGGTCATTTAGCTGAACAAATTTTATATTTCACTAACTGACCCGGCAAACTCCGTATCGCCTTAGATTATAAGTTGACACAATTATTATTATACTACCTACCCACTAAAAACTTGACTGTATGGACTTTGTTATTTTGCGCGTTCAGAATGAAATAATTAAAAACAACGTCAAATCAATCTTTTGATTTAAAGGAAAATGGATAGACTAGTAATGTAACATTTTGTATGTTAAATGAAAATTGGTTTTCTGTTACTAACTACCCCTACATTTTTCCATATTTCCTCACCTTTTTAACCTCCCTGGACTTTTACGAATATTTCCAAACCAAAATCAGCTAAATCGGCTCGGCCGTTCTCGAGTTTTAGCGAGACTAACGAACCACGATTCATTTTATATACAGGGTGTCCCAAAAGGTTAGGTACGAGCTAGAAAGGGGGTTGATAGGGGTGATCACAAAGGTCACCAGAAAAGTTAATTATAAATTCTCCTCTGGTTAATAAAAAATGAACCACTACTTTTTTTTGTAAATCATTTTATTTATTTTTCTGGTGACCCTTGTGATTACCCCTATCACCCCCCTTCTTAGCTAAATAACCTTTTGGGATACCCTGTATATAGTAGATAGAAGTAGATAGTAGAAAGGCGAATATATTTACATTTATGATTTAAAATATTGACACTGACTGTACATACGTGTCGTGTGTGGCAGATGCGAGATTTGCGGGTCGGCGTTCAGCCAGGCGGCGCACCTCAAGAACCACGCCAAGGTGCACTCGGGCGAGAAGCCCTTCAAGTGCGACATCTGCTCCGCCGCCTTCGCCGACCGGTTCGCGCTCAAGCGGCACCGCGGCATACACGACAAGTATGGTGAGTCCATTCGCATTTGCGTTAACCAACCCATTATTTTAACCAGTAGGTTTTCAGACAAAATAATAAATAACTTTTTGGTAACTTAATGCCTATAATAATGCTACAGGAAGTGTCTGGCTTTCATACTATTCGCAATATTTACCTATGAATACCTACTTACTTACATACTTGTTGGTGCATCATTATAATAGCCATCACCTACTGCGTAATATTTACTGTTTTCTGGCTAGAGTCTAAAGATGACCAGAATTTAATAAATAGATTTATTGATTCTTAAATTAAACTGATTGTGTGATTACCTATCTATAACGCTAACCCTAGTCCTAGTTTTTAAGCTTATGTGTGCTACTAAATACAATTTGTGATGTGAATGTGTAACGAGTCTTGGTACAGTGGCGGTCTAGGTTGGCGTAACACTTCCGGTTTTCCTGTATTGCAAAATAACTCTTGCTCGGTAGTAATACAGTCTAGGGCGCACGAGACCATAGACAAATCTGTTACGCCCTCCTAGACCGATACTGTACTTGAATAAATAAATTTATCATAATAATTATTAATTGATAACTTTGAGCAAAATTTTTCTAGGTAATAAAATATCAGAAACCTTATGTAATTTTACTTTGTGCAGGTCAAACAACCCCTCTCCCTTCGCGGATACAGCAAAACGCAGCGGACGCTGCGGCGGCGGCGGCGGCGGCGGGCGGCGCGGGGGGCGCGGGGGGCGAGCCGCCCGCCGCCGTCGTCATAGAGGTGGAGCAGGAGCCGGCGCTATGAGCCGCTAGCGGTAGTGCAAATACACAGGCGCTAAATGCTCTTTGACGAAGTGTGTTCTAGTAAAGTGCTCAGCGGATCCAGGTCCGAAGAACCAAACACCCTGCTTAGAAGTGACATGAGTGTGAAATCTTCGTGAGTGTCGCTCGCCTAGAAAGCAAAGCTGGAATAAACGAAATCCATGAGGTCCTCTTAATAAAGTCACATTATAACGGGCAGGCCTGTAGTACTAATTTTATGTATGTAATTGATTTTATCATTCATTTATGTTTCTTGAAATACATACATAACTATGAAAAGTAATAATAAATGTACATTATATGCCTGTAGGACTCATTTTATGTATGTAAAATTTATTTTATCATCAATTTAATATTTCTTGAAATACCTACATAATTATGGGGAGTAATAATAATTGTACATTATTTTTACGGCCTTTGTCTTTATTAAATAATTACTCTGAGACATTGTTTTTCTGTGAAAAGGAATGTCATAGTTTTAATATAGGTTTTAACCTAACCTACCCTTTATATTAAATAACAAGCTCTAATAGAATGACATCAATTGATCATACTACAGATTCTTACAGCAGACTGGTTTTATGGTCTGTAGCTGTAGTATAAGGAGATGAAGTTGACACTGCCATGTCATGCAATATTGTCTTAGTTCATATTTCGAATAGATGTAAAGATTGTTATTTTTGTAATTTAATGAAAAATGTGGGAAGTTAATATCAATTGATTGGCTGTGGTTTTGGGGGACATAAATGACGCAGAATTGAAAGTTGTACTGTATTAATTTGTAAATAGTAAGAAAATTTAAAGCCTTAATGTGATTTCAGTATCTTAGCATATCTCCTCCTTATTTGGAGTCGGGGCATAAAGTAGGTAGTACAGTGGCAGACTAGGACGGCGTAACACTTCCGGTTTTTTGGTAATTGCAAAATAGCTCTTGTTCTTTGGTCTAGTCTAGGGCGCACGTGACCATAGACAAAAGTGCTACGGCGTCCTAGTCCGCCACTGTACCTGTGTAAAATGTGTTCTTGAGTAAGAAGCAAGTGCTCCTCTATCAATTTAACAGCATTAAATCGGATTGTAATTTAAATTGTATTTAAGAAATAGAAAATTCTTTAGATTATTCATTGTTTTATTTTTGTCTCAAGTTGTTTTAAATTAATTCTAGTCAAGAAAATTAATATAAAGCTGGTTATGCATAAATAACGCACATACATACATACATACATAACGCATGTACAGAGAAAGGAAACCGCCGCGCCGGGTCAAACAGGGTTGTATTGAATCCAGTCGATATATCAATCGATAACGATATAGGTACGCACACAGAACAAGGAAGATGCTCTCTCTCTCTAAATAGAAATCGCGAGTAGGCGGAGCCCGCGTGCCTATCATTAGCTCTGCAGTGCCTGTGCGTAGTTTTTGACAGATTTGATAAGCTCAGTTGCTTTATGCTTCTTGTAAACAAACCACCAGGAAAAATATGAAAAAAAAACCCACTAAAATGCCATAATGTGCTGTGTTGGAATGCAAAAATTAAAGTTGGGGACTTAAAAGTACTAATTATGCCGTATCATTACATCGGTAAGTAATATTTTACTGTATTTTTAATTAATTTGAAATTATACATGAACAAGAAAACAAAACCATAAGTGAGAAAATGAAAACACCCTAATTACGGAGCAGTAAAATTGATTTTTCATTGAAGCCTGTGACTGTGACTGTACCTTCTTAGCGTTCTTCTTTATCTATGGTATTAGACTCATGACTTTTTCTAGAACATTTTGACAACAGTGTAATGGAAATCAGTTAGAGATTGCTCAACATGATGAAAATCTATCGATAATTTTCTATGATAAAAATCTATCGATAATAATAATTTTCAGTGAAAATAAAAAAAGTGATTCGCTTCGACTTGAAAACCTCTACCTTTTTTCGGTTTAAAATGTGATTTACTTTAAAGTTAAATTCTTGAATACGAATGAAATTATATGAATCTTTCAACTTAGACTCTTGCGTATGAATGGAATAATATTAGCATCATCATCATATTACAATAATGTTGTAATATGTAAAAAATAAAGTCACTTTCCGCATCAGTCCTTAGGTATGTTTAAATCTTTAAAAATACAGCGGATTTTAATGCGGATTTTTTTAATAGATAGAGTGATTCAAGAGGAAGGTTTATAAGTATAAAACATGCACGTTCTAATAATAGGTTAGGCGGTACGAAGTTTGCCGGGTCGACTAGTATTGTATAAAGACAAGTCGTCACTCTCATAGTGTGCTATATTTTATTTTTTTAATAGATAGAGTGATTCAAGAGGAAGGTTTATAAGTATAAAACATGCACGTTCTAATAATAGGTTAGGCGGTACGAAGTTTGCCGGGTCGACTAGTATTGTATAAAGACAAGTCGTCACTCTCATAGTGTGCTATATTTTATTTTTCTTTTCATTTATTTACAGCCTGTGTTACTGGATCACCTTGGGCCAAGCACAGAACCTAATACACTTAAGCATAAACTTGAAGATGGAGCCATCATGAAAGCTTCTTAAGCTAAGAGGAGTTTCAATAAACAATACCTAGAGAAGAAAAAATGCTAAATATTATGTATTAAAAAAACCAAGATGAGTTGAGAGTTTAAGGCAAGTAATAAATAAGCAAGTACTTCTATATTAAATAAGATAAAATAATATAAATATAAAACCCATCTTGTTTTATTGGTCTATCTACCCATCCACCTAAATTGTTTACTTTGGTTAAAATAAAGCTTCATTTAAAGTACAGTACTTACTAAAAAATTAATAATGCGCATGCAGATTCGCTAATTGTCGATTTCACGGAAACACCTGAATCAAAAATCATAATTCTACTAAATTACGCATGCAGAAAATGCACTTAACCTCCTTAAATACATATCGTCTTCCGTCGCTTGGGAATACGACCGTTGTCGAACAGTGACGAAGATTTCTATGCGCATTATAACTTTTGCAGTACTGTAGGTATATACTATTTTATAACTAAACACATTTTTATTTCTGAATCTCTATTTATGCGAAGCATAACTGTTGAATACAAAACGACATTGGAAATAAATAAAAATTAAACTGTACACTAAAATAAACTTTGTTCTATGAGCGACTGGTTTTTTCATATGATAATACCAATACATCACCAATCACCAAGAAGGCCGTTTGCGTAGAATACCCATAGTTTTTCGTAAAAAAAAGTAATTGTTAACTGTAGCCATAATGAAAGAAAGTAGTATATTGATAGGTTTTGCTCATCGACAAACTTTCTCCCGCAATATGTACATCCCTAATTTTTCGACGTAGCCACCTAGTGTTTAGTAGCGGTAGTACAAAAGCTGTAGTTCCATCTAGCGTCGAATAGTAAAACTAGGAACAATGCATGAGGATTTTAAAGCAAAGAGGATGTATAGCTTTCTACCATGTCTTTGGAAAAACCTAATTTCATTCTTTTATCATATGTATGTCATCATTATCTTAAGTATTTCATAATTGTTATTTGATTTTGATCTTTGTTTATTTGTAAAAAAGGTTCATAGTCTACTTCAAAGTTTTGTGATGTAGATCTTTTCGGCTTCGTCGTTAATCACCAATGGTAGCTTGGATTTCATAGTGAGCGTTTGGTTTATATGTGTGTTTGGACACACTGGTTTCAGTACTAAAAGCTCATGATGCTATTTCTATTGTATTCTCTTGTTCTGTGGGTACGCAAAAATGAAAACTTATAATAAAAATATGTCAGTGTCACAGAAAGGTTTTCAATCTTTTTTCTTTAAGAGTTTTTCTGTCAGAATAATATTTAGGTAGGTAGATAAAGAGAAAAACTCAGTACCGTAAAATGGGGTGAATAGGGTAGGTTTTGAACTTTGAGACCAAATTTAAGGTCCTTAGACTACATATATGTTTTAGTTAGTATTTTTATATTTTTTCCGGGAACTTGTTTAGCAAATTGAAATTTATAGTTTAGATGTTTTCTAAAAAAATATATTTTAAAAATGCAAAAATAAGGCGAAACCCCAAATTTGGGGTCAATAGAATCAAAAGCGGGGACAATAGAGTTTATAGCTAGGGTTATCACTGAAACAAGTTAATATTTTAATTGAATTATGTTAAATTTTAAGTTTTCTTTCTTTTTTCTTTCTATGGACGGTAACATTTTTATTTGTGCAAGAAGCAGGTTTAAAGGTGAAATTATTTATTTTATTTATGTGTACCAGTCATACTATTAAGAAAATAATTACAAAATATAGGTATTTATACACACTCAATAATTTTTTTTTAGTTTTATTTCAATACAGTCTGTTTCAATTATTTTAATCAATATATAGTATGTGTTATATATATTTCATGCCTCTTTTAAAATTGCTGCATAAACATAAAACAGATAGACAATTTATAACAATCAATCAATTTTAAGTAATTACAAATTTTCATAAATAATAATACATTGAGAACTTTAGGCAGCCTTATCGCTTAAAGCAATTTATTTTTGAAAACACAGATTTTTATGTGGTAGCCCTAGCACAGCATATCCTATTCACCCCGCTGGTGACTCCAATCAACCCTATTCCGATTCGATTCCCCCCCTTCTCGACCCTATTCCCCACAGCATGTTACTCTATTCAACCCATAGGCAACCCAAGTAACCCCAAATCTAGCAAAAATATACACCTCGACGAAATTGTTTACGAAATCTTTTAAAATAAAGTTTTTTTTTTTTTTTTTTATTTCTCAAAACAAAACTTATAAACTAGGGCTACAACAATAGCTGCTGACGAAAACTAAGTTGTTTATCTGCAGCAGCGAGCAGTCTTTCGTTAGTTAAAAGTATATTTATAGTTAATGTTATACATAATATTTATGACAAGTTATTTTATATATTGACGAATAGGATGCTATACAGTTAATAGTTAGTTTGATTCTGTATTAAGTAGTTCTTAACCTTTTGTCTATACTTATTACTGTTTAGGTAAATATTCTGAAGTTCACTGGGAAGGTAATTAAGAGTTTTAGGTAACATAAATTCTTTTGTGCGGCTTCCGTACGTATTAGTAAATTTTGGAAGTCTGAATTTGACACTATATGATAGGATGCGTAATTTACTAGATCTACAAATTTTTTCCAACGTATGTTTATAATTATTTTCTTCTATTAAGGTAGCTAGTTTAATTTTATCAAAAACATTCAAAACGTTACAATGTTTAAAGATATTAAGGTTGTTTTGTTTTAGTTTATTCTTGATTTTAGTAGGTGTAATTGTTTTCAGAAGTCTTTTTTGTAACTTGAATATTGTTTCTAAATACGTTTTGAATGTTTTCCCGTAGCTACTTATTCCGTAATAATTATAGAATCGGCCATTGATAGGTATATTAGGCGAAGAGTTGCGTAAGGCATTTTATATTTCAGTATCGCAAGTTTACTTATAAGTGCACGTAGTTTATAACATACATGTTCTATGTGAGGACCCCAATTGAATCGCTCATCAATAATTAGACCCAGATATTTATGTTTTTTTACAGTTTCAAGATATGGGCATGTACAGTCGGTATGGCTTTCATGGAAACATTTATGCACATGAGCCACGATTCGGGGCTGCACACTGGTGTTATTATGTGACGATCGTATGTGTAATAATTTAGTTTTACTTTGATTAATAACGAGCCCCGCATCGTGAGCCCATTTGCACATTAAATCATAATTTCTTTGCATGATATTTGTGGCCATGTCAATGTCTTTATGCGCTGTTATTAGACAAGTGTCATCAGCAAACTGATATACTGAGCCCTCTGTAACAATGTTGCACATGTCGTTGACATAAAACAGGTATTCCAACGGAGCTATTATCGAACCTTGTGCCGATCCCCGCGAGGTTGAAATTTGTTCGCTCAGTTGGTTACCTAATTTTACAACATTGTATCTGTTGTTATGATAGTTTTTAAACCAGTTCAGTAGAGGACCCCGTATACCACCTCGCTCTAATTTATCGTACAAAATATTGTGGTCCAAAACATCAAAAGCTTTACTAAAGTCGATTAATATTACAAGTACCTGTTTTTTTTTATTTAGATGTTGATTTATTTCGTTTGTAAAATTAGCAAGTAGTTGAGAAGTACTTCGTTTCTTTTGGAAACCGTATTGTTTATTGTTAATTATTTTATTTTGATTCATAAATTTATTAATTTCATTACCGAAGTACCTCTCGACTATCTTATCTATGCTTGATAATAGTGTTATGGGTCTGTAATAGTTAACGTCATTATAGGGACCGCTTTTATGTATTGGTCTAATGATTCCTATTTTTAGCTTATCAGGATACAAAGCCTTGGATATACATTGATTTATGAGATGTGTTATAATTGGTACAATTTCATTTGACATGTGCTGAATGTCGCGAATTCGAACATGGTCAATACCTGGACTTTTCTTCTTATTCATATGTTTTATAATTTTTTCTATGACTTCGTGACTAGCCTTATACATTTTCATACTTATGTCTACCGATTTCACATTAGTCGTATCATTTAATAATGGTGTTTTACAATTTAAGCAAATTTTTTCCACATTTTCGTGAAAGCCGTTAGCAAATAAATTACATAATTGTGGTAAATCAAGTTTAAAAGAATTACAAATTATTTCATCGACAGATTTAATAATTTTCCCGCATAACTTGTTTATAATTTCCCATAATTTTTTTGGATTGTTAAAATTAGTATTTAGTTCCTGTTTTATATATTTATTTTTTATAAAATTACTATATTTATTAGTTTTATTTCTGTATTCATTGTAAATAATTCTATTTCTAATGTTGCTTTTATCCATATTCCAAATCTTAAATAATTTATCTCTTTGTTTACACATGTTAACCAATTTTTTGTCTATCCAATTGCACATTTTTCGTTTGCTTACAGAAGGCTTACACCTCACAGAACATTTAGAATAAGCATTATTAATTGAATTTATTATGTACTCTAGAATTTCGTTTGGACACTCCAACTGTAATCCTTTGGTCCAATCTATACATTTTAACTCATCCAATAATTTTTTATTGTCTAATTTCGTTATATAACAGGAGGGGTCTCTTGTAATAAGCGAATTAGAAGCGTGTGTCTGAGTGAGGTGATAAGGAACGCAACAACCGGTTATGCAGTGGTCGGCGGGCGCGATGTTTACTGTAGCAGCGTGCACATTGTGCCGGCTGCGAATAAAAATGTGGTCTATGCATGACCTACTTATTACGTTACCCTTTTTTTCTATTCTGGTAAATTGATTAATTGCACTCTCCAGCCCAAGATCACTCATGTTATCTATATAAGTGTTTCTATAGGCGTCGTGCTTTTTTAGGTCTAGGTTCATATCCCCCACAATTATGTAATCTTGTTTAATATTAAAGTTTTTGTTTAATCTGTTTAATTCATTAATAAAAAGAGGTTTACTATCTTTTGGTGGCCTATATATGGCACAGAAACCCGTCTTATATAAATTATTTGACGTTTCTATTTCGCCCATAATACATTCGAAATTAATGGTATTTACACCGATTCGGCGAAAGGATATACTTTTATGTACGTATAAAAGTATACCTCCCCCCTTTCGAAGTGTTCGAAGTTCGGAATACATACCATAATTTTCTAATTCATATAGATTTTTACAGTGATCATTTATATTAGCTTCGGTTAATACTATAACATGAATAATGCGCTTACAGTTGTTTAATAGTAATTCAATTTGATTAAAATTTTTAATTGTTGATCTTATGTTTACATGCAAAATTAACAAGCTATTTGATTCATTTTCATTTTTAGTTAGTGAATCTGTAAATTCTTTCCAAGTGTTGAAATTATTTTCTGTAATATTTGTATATATGTTGGCCATTTTTATTTATATGAAGATAAATAGGTTATTATACACTATTATACCTTATGATTAAATCAAATAATTAGTCTTATCCTTTAAACAATGAAACCATTCTTTGTACGTCAGAGTAGGACCGGATAAAGTGCACCTTATCGCCATCCGCTTTCTTGGCACGAATGATCCCTTGTTTGATCCAGACGTATTTGAACAGGTTTGTTTCCTTCAGCTCCTGCTTGGCCTTCCATAGAAGATATGCGGTTGATGGCGTGAGAGATTCCCGGATGAATACCTTCCCTTCGCCTTGTGCGCCGATGTCCTTGGCAAGAATGATGTTTTCCTTCGCCTTTGTTATCCACTGGTCGCGGCATCCGTCGGAGAGTACTACTGTTATCGCAGGCGGTGCTGCGGATTCCGGTTGTTTGTTCACGTTCGGGCGGGTCGGTTTCTTGCGATACATTTTTACAATCGATTGAGGATTTTGTTCGATTTTGCTGCATATGTTGCCGACAATTAGGGGTAGGTTTTCGTTGGCCTCTTCTTTCACTCCACAGATTTCGATCTGGTTATTTAATTGCATTTGCTCCATAGAATTTATTTTTTGTTCGAGGAATTCGTTTTTCAATGCAAGATTTTTGTATGTATTTTTCAATTCGATCTGCTGATTTTCAATAGATTTCAAGTTTTGTTCGTATTTTATTATTTTAGATTCATATTCATCTATTTTATCCGAGAAGTAAGATAGTGTTTGCTGCAATTCGATCCTGATGGTCTCCCGTATCTCGCGGCGGAGCTCGTTCAAGATTTGTTTGGTGCAAACTGGTTCGTTGTTGGTGACTGATTGTGCCTCGGTGTCCGTAGCCTCATCTTCTTCAGCATCGGGCATAATGCAGGATAAACGCTTCGGGCGAAGGTTGCCGGTACACGAGCGGCATTTCCAGTCGACTGAATCCGTTGTATTAAGAGCGGCTAGTTGTTCAGCTGTTATCATGGCACACTTGGCGTGGATCCACTTGGAACACTTGCTACACTGCAATCCTGGACTCTTCTTGCTCACTATCTTGCTGCACTTTGCACACTTCCCCATATTTTTCTGATGATTTTGAAGGTAGTTGATTCGTACGGTTGATTATACTTTTCTTTATTTGTTAGCCTTCCCAAGAACATAAATAATGTATTTTTATACCTTAAAACACTTTTTACTTTGTACTTTCTTTTCTAGAACGAAGTTAATGGAGACCAAAAAAATGGGTGGTTCGACTATGTTCCTTTCACATGCCTTTTTTTAACCTTTTTCGCTTGTTTTTGGATTTTGTATTGCCGTAAAACCAAAAGTTATACCTTCAAGTAAATAAATTCATAAACATCCTGAACGTAGCTTTTTTCCATAGAGAAAGAATCGACGCCAAAAAATCTTCCCGGTTTGAACCCTATTCTCCCCGTGAACCCTATTCACCCCATTTTACGGTAGGTACTCAGCGGCGGTTTCCTTACTCTGAGAGGTACTCCTAATTAACGTCACATAGGTACATTGCGACGCTGTTATTCTGCCAGGACCCTTATTATAAAATAAATGAGAGTATGAGTCCCAAGAGTGAAGGCACTTTACGCTATTAGGCTTTTCTGAGTCTTGCGGTGCAATTCATCAAGCTATGTGCCCTGTCTATTGCAACTTAAGAGCCAGTTTAGCGCCATTCTCGAAAAAATATTATATCTTCTAAACTAAGCCAAATATCAAAAATGTGGCACATTATGACACTAGATAATGTAGCCTAGTATTTTTTGAGCACAGTAAAAGTAATAATAGTTCAATGACAGTCCTAACTTAAAAGAACAAAATTATACACAGATTGTTGCTAAAAGTGGCCACTGATTCAGGGGCTCTGAGTGTGATGAGTTATTATTGATTTCAGCCATGGTTTAGTTGAGAAGATATCATTATTTATCGAAGTGGCGGTAGTTTCCCCCCTTAAACCTGACCGCTGCATAATTTAAATGTGTTTGAGGGTAGGCAAACGTTCCACGGGTTAATGATTCATTTCAACTTCAGCTGTACATTTTTGTTAGCGCCATTTGATAGTAGCATGATAAAACTTGTTTTTTTTTTCGGTGTATAAATTAAACACAAATGATTAATCTTCTCGCTCCACTTTTTTGGAGGGTAGTATGGGATTTCATATGGAACGCCAGTACACATGTGCTCCGAGTTGAGTCAAGGGGATCATAGTGTGCACTTACAAATTGTTTAATAATGATACTGGTACATACAATCCTTGTGTGAGTGAGAATACTTATGAGGAAGCCTTATATTTGTAGGAGGGAGCGTAGCTCTTATACTAGCTTCATGCTTAGAAGTCACTTAGTTTGACATTGACTTATCTGGACAAGAGGTCATCCAAACAATTTCATAATTATAAACCTATCTATTTTGTAATACACTTCCCACAAATTCATATCTAGAAACAAATAAAACAATAATATTTCCATTTTCCAGTTATATTTAAGCTCTTAGGTTCTATAAATAAAAAATATGTAGGTACCGTTTCACATGCGGAAATATATAGGTTATGTATGTGGCATACATTTCTTAGAACTAATTTATTCATAAATCCAGTTCTCAGCAGCTGGTGTCCATCCAACCACTTCCTTCTCAGTGAACCAGAGGTCGATCTCCTTCTTGGCGGAGTCGACGGCGTCTGAGCCGTGGATTATGTTGCGACCAACCTGGATGCAGAGGTCTCCGCGAATGGTGCCTGGCAGCGAGTCGGCGGGGTTGGTGGCGCCAAGCATTTGACGGCCGGTCTTTACAACGTTCAAACCTTCCCATACCATTGGTACTACTGGTCCGGAGCTCATGTATTTAACTAGACCGGGGAAGAAAGGCCGGGAAGCCAAGTCGCTGTAGTGCTTCTCCAAAAGCTCTTGTGAGGGCCACACCAATTTTAGAGCTACCAGCTTGAAACCCTTCTGTTCAAATCTCTTGATGATTTCTCCGACGATCCCTCGTTGGACACCATCGGGTTTGACCATGATGAAGGTCCTCTCACGTTGTTCCGCCATTATTTTACAATCAAGGTTTATTACACCTCCGACTTCTGACGACACGCACGTTGAGAAAAGTGAAAGAAAAAAACTCAGCAGCTCAGTCAGTGACAGTGACAGCAGTGTTGCCAATGTCTATTTACCAGATTCCTCATGATCACTGGTCAATTTCCCCAATTTTGAGGAGCAAAATATCCTGATTCCCCACTAAATCCCCTCACAATGAGATTGTGAAATAATTACGAAATAACTTTAAAAATCAACCATTGATCAATGTCAAACACTAAAAATATCGCTATATATATCAGTTTACAAAAATCAAGAGGAATATTAATGTTCAAACTAAAAAGTAAAAACTAGGTTAAATACATGAAAAACTGATGACGTGCAAATTCATTCATTTTCATTCAACTTGCTCGAACAAAAAGAAAAAAATATCCTAACTTTCTCATTTGCTTAAAAGAACCAAATAATTAACTAACTTACCATAAGTATATAATATTAATTTTTATAACTTAATTTTTATACTACAAAAACGCGCAATTAGAAACATTTATCAGCTTAAAGCTCGCGAGTCCCTCAGAGAAAAATTCAAAGAAATTGATATTTTGACGCTTCCTTCCCAGTACATACATCTTCGAAATTAATATGTATACTCGTAGAAACATACATATGTTTGATAAAAAATGTAATAAAATTAAGGACCTTAGAACGCGTAGCAAAAACAAACTCAGTATTACACAAAACAGACTAAAACGGACAAACAAATGCTTTATAGGAAACGAAGTAAGATTCTATAACAAGATCCCAGAAGAGATTTTGATTCTGAATGATAATGAGTTTAAAACTCGTATCAAAAAAGTTCTGATTCATCATCATCATCATCAGCCTGTAAGAGCCTACTGCTGGACATAGGCCTCTTCTCTCGCACGCCATGCACCACGGTCCTGCGCCAGTCTGATCCACTGCCTACCAGCGACCTTCACTATGTCGTCAGACCATCGGGCTGGTGGTCTGCCTACTCCACGTCGTCCGTCTCTAGGCCACCACTCTGTGACTGCTGTCGTCCACCTGCCATCTTTACGCCTGGCCAAGTGTCCCGCCCACCTCCACCTCATACCCGTTATTCTTTTTCCGACATCAGTTACTTTGGTTCGTCGTCGGATTTCGGTGTTCGGTATACGGTCTATGAGTTTGATTCCGAGCATGGCACGCTCCATGGCGCTCTGTGCGACTTTGATTTGGTGCATTGTGCTCTTGGTAAGCGTCCATGTCTCGGAACCATATGTGAGGGTAGGCAGAACACATTGGTCAAACACCCTGGACTTAAGAGTTTGCGGTATTTTAGCCTTAAAGACGTCCTCGAGTTTGCCGAAGGCGGCCCATCCCAGCTGAATGCGTCGAGCGATTTCTCTTCTCTTTTCTTCGAAAGCTTATTACAATATTGATGATTATGTAAACGACAAAGACGCATGGAAGTAGTATAGCTCTGCATTTAAGATATTTTTATTATTTCATGTACTTTTATTTTTATTAATCTGTATAATGTTCATTGTATTGTCACTTAATTGTATTGTAATTGTAATATCACAAAAGAAAAAAAAAAGAGAGAGATAAATTGTAAAGTAGAGTTTGTTACCCCTTTCTTCTCTACGCTGTAAAATCATTGCGAAAGGGAGTAGAATCATTTACCAGAGGAGGGCTCGTTTGGGGGCCTCTCCAGGCGACTATTGTCGTAAGGCAAGGCAAACATTTGTTTACCTGAGCCAATTGGTGGGCACCCTAAACTACCTCGCCTTTCACAGTATAGGATACTTCACCAAATAAGGTATCAATAGCGATTAGATTAGATGTAGTCTAATTGACTTTCAATAAGTGATATCTTGTATCTTATATTGAATAAAGATTTATTTGATTGATATTTGATTTATTTGAGTACAGAGGGTGGGTTGATACATTTTCATTATTGTATTTCGCTATTGTTCAGTAATTTTGACAAATAAGGTTAATAATCACTTCTCTTAAAATAATTTTTGAGCCTTTTTATCAATATAAATAAATAAATGTTTTGTAACGTTTTTTTTTAATTGGTAAAATGCTAAATTCCTCGAATATTCCCCGCACAGTGCCTCTCCCCATGAATTTCCCAATCGCTTTGGGATTCCCCGCAGTTTGGGAGAATTCCCCATAAATTGGCAACGCTGAGTGATAGATAGCGGCGGTTTCCTTAGGCTTCAAACGCACAGGCGGTTTTTTTCCGCGCGGATTTTATGTAACATATTGAATCCTATGGAAGTGTCCGCACCAGCGAATAAAAAACCGCGCGGATGAAAATCCGCTGTTGCGGTTTTTTTCTCGCATTTGACAAGGATCGCCAGACAAAGACTGAAAGGACTCAAATCAAATCGGCTCCTGGACTCATGACTCCACGGCGTTCTTATCGGGCCGGATCCCAAATGAGTCCGGACTTACGAACTTACGAACCGAACGCTTCTCGTCATGTCGACGCAATTTTTATCGCTGTAGTAGTATAACAAGTAGCATGTGACGTGTTGTTTTTATTTGGACTCGCTTGAACTTAACTTTAAACTTGTAATGTTTATAAAAAAACTTTAAAATTCTTATCGAAAGTCCGAATGTTTTCGTCATAGAGCGTCTAAATTAAAATTAAAAGATTTTGATTTTTGAAAAAAATAAGATTCTAATTATAATATTCAAATAATATACAGTGCGGTTTGCGTTCAGCTTAATATAAAATTATAGTGATTGTTGTTAACTGTTTTATTTTTTTTATTAGAATCTATTTATTTAACTTCGTTATTATTATTTTGCACGCCATGTGTGTCATGTCGTGAATGACACACATTGTAAAAACTAGTTTTGCTCGTAGGCATTTTAAGATTGTAGCCAGTCTTCTATAAAATAAAGTAAATAAAATACTTGATACACGGTTATTTTTTTGTCGTGGATGAAAATTCACATGGTAGGCATAGTTATAAAGGACTGATTCCTGAAAACAAAATTAAAAAATAATGAACCGTGCTCACTTTAGGTCCTTCGAAGGTTATTGTAAAAAAAAAACTAAAATCCAATAAATATACAAGCAAATTCATTATCTATATAAAGCGCGATGCGCAGCGGCATACGTTTTTCGGTTGTTTCTTTGAATTTCAGGTAATTTAGTGATCTTTATTCGTTGATTCTGTGGCACCGACTCAAAATTTCTTGGTAATCCAAAATTACTTTAAGAAGTGAGTAAATCAAGGCCTAATAGAAAATGTTTCCCTATTATTTAATGCTTTTCAGTTTTTTCGGCGGTTTAATTTTTTTATAAAAAGTTTTTATTTTTTGCTTTTCAGTTTTTTTTGGGCAAATTTTTTTGACCCCAGCTAATCACCCTTCACAGGGTGGTCGCACCCCACAAGGTGGCCACACAACCTGGTGAAGGTTGAGGGACTAACAGGATGAGGTTCGATCACGACCGGTCGGTGAGGCGATTTGTGAGGGAGGCCTATGTCCAGCAGTGGACGTCTTTCGGCTGATTTTATTTCATTTCCAAAGATATTGTAAGTAGGTATCAAAAGTTATAATGTAACACGGAAATGCAACCTGTGAGTGGATAAATCGACCCGCCGACCAAAAAGTCACCCCTATTTTCCCACCCTTAGGGTGGGAATTTTATTTCCAAATTTTTATGGGACCAACTTCAAGATATACCCTGTCGATTAAAAAAAGAATTATCAAAATCGGTCCACACAGTAAAAAGTTATGCGTGATCATACATAAAAAAAAAATATATATATATATATACGCGACGAATTGAGAACCTCCTCCTTTTTGTTTTTTCGTCGGTTAAAAAAGTGCAATCCCTTGCCGGAGCTGGGAGTATAAGCCCTATAAAGATATTAGAGAATGCGGTTGTGTTGATGGACAACGCTTTGGTGTCAATAGGTATAAAATAATTGTGCAAGTATAATATTGCGCAATTATATCGTAACGTGTGTGGCCTGCAATAATATTTAGATTTTGGTATAACTCGCCCACATAAAGAAAACATTTATAAACAATGACAAACACCATGCTGTCTCGCTCAGACACATCCATTCTGAGCGAGGACGCATGATGCTGTCATATTTTTATAAATGTTTTCTTTATGTGGGCGAGTTATACCAAAGTCTAAATATTATTGCAGGTCACACACGTTACGATATAATTGCGCAATATTATACTTGCACAATTATTTTATACCTATTGCCACCAAAGCGTTGTCCATCAACACAACCGCATTCTCTAATATCTTTATATTCGTTCAATCATAAATTTGATAGTGTTTAATTTGATCAATAGTAATTATCTACTTACGTACCTACTCCTACTAATATGATGTATGTATGTACATATAAGTGTACTTATTATTTAAAGTTAATCCTCGATGACAGCATTATAAAGAGCACTACGTACTGCCTCTATCCTGTGTGTGTGTGATGAGAAAAACCTCACAAAGTTTAATCAAAATAAAGTAATTTCAGTCTCAAGGCTGTAAATGGGTGAATCTAGTTTTTAATATGACATCTTTTTAGACGTTTTTCTGTTACGTCGCCGATGTCAAATAAAAAAATTCTCGATGTCCGTTACGTCCGTCTCCTTCGGGAACTGAATCGAACTGACGCAACCGCGCGGTTTTTTATCCGCGGTGCGAATGGAGCATTCCAAAAGCGGATTTTTATCCGCGCGGCGAAAATACCGCGCGGATAAAAATCCGCCTGTGCGTTTGATGCCTACTCTGAGGTGATAGACAGAGTAGACAACAGAAATTATTATTTTGACTGAGATTTTGACTCAGGATTTTGACCATGTCTCTCTGCATTTTTTTAAATATATAATTCACTCATTCTGGGCAGGCAAAGGAACTTAGTCCATACATCCAAGTCTTCAGTAGTTTATTTCTAGCCTACAATCTTAACCAACTTATTGAAATGTGAGGGTGGTCTCACATTTCAATGTTCACACCGACTACTTCAGTTAACCTTTTATTATTCGGGAGCAGCAACCTTTATTTTTCACTTCACTTTCACTACATATTCTGTCTCTGCATTATTGTATGTTGTTGTTGTTTTTAAATTTGCTCATAAACTTTTCTTTTGCCGCGCGCGCTATTGATCCATATTGCTGCTATTTTATAGCTACTAGGGCAAGTGTGGTGTCATTTTCGGATAATTTAAGGATGAGGATGAAGAATCCATTTATGGATTGTTTTTTTACATTTCCATAGAAGAAAAAAAATTGCAATAAAATAGATAATTGTCGAGGAAAAAATATCTTCTAATGACGATGTTTTTTGAATGAGTATAGGATATCAACAAAATAAAAATATATATAAAAAGCTGCATTAATGCAGTTTTTTAAAATATAGGATTTAATATACTTCAAATGCGGCCTAAGGTGTGCTTATCTTGTTGATCTAAAGTTCGTTCCTCGATCTCTCGCTGCAGCTGCCTTTTTACAGAATGTCAGATTTTGTGTAGCCAAAATCATGAATTCAAAATTTTTCCGATTATCAACAATTTTGGCCTTGCAGGTGGATAATGAATGTATGTCGCTGATCAAGAGTGCCTAAGGAACCCACCACAAAATAATAATAATAAATTATTTTTTACATTTGTTTTTATTAACGCATAAAGTATTTCAATAACACTGTTAAATTGTTTTTCTGCTAATACAATTAATTACATGATCATTAACTAAACCACATGCTTGCATGAAAGCATAGCAAGTCGTAGGACCCACAAACTTAAATCCTCGTTTTTTCAATTCTGATGATAATCTACATGATGTAGGGGTTACAGTTGGTATATCCTTGCACGAAATCCATGTATTTTTTACTGTTTCATTTTGAACAAAACTCCAAATAAAGTTCGAGAACTCTTCACCATTACATTCCATATTAACGTACATTTTGGCATTGTTAATTATTGATTCCAATTTACCCTTATGTCGCACTAAAATGCCATCTTCTAATGACAATAGTGTATTTACATCAGCTGAAGTCATCTTGACCACTTCATACGGGTTAAAATTGTGAAAATATTTTCGGTAATTTTGACGTTTCTTTAATATCGTAATCCATGACAATCCTGCCTGTTGTCCTTCCAAGCAAATCATCTCGTAAAGTCGCAAGCTATCTCTTTCTAGACGTCCCCATTCTTTGTCATGGTACTCGATATAAAAAGGGTCATTTGTTACCCATGAACATCTTACAATCTCATTTCCTTTTGCCATTATGGTGGCTTCTGAAAAAAGAAATGTCTTAATAGGAAAACTAAAAAAAGAACAAACAAAAATACTTGCGTAATAACTACTTAATTGAATGGACTGTTCAGGCTTCAAACGCATTGGTGGATTTTTATCAATAAGAATCCGCTGTTGCGGTTTTATATCCGCGCGGTGTTAAAGGTTGGTATTTAATTTTTAATCTTATTCATAGGCACCGAAAGCACAAGCAAATTTATATCTGATTTTAAAGCAAAGAGGATGCTTGTTGTTGTTGTTTTTTAAATTCGCCCATTCTGGGCAGGCAAAGGCACTTAGTCCATACAGCCAAGTCTTCAGTAGTTTATTTCTTAATAATCAAGTCTTCTGTAGTTTATTCTTTGTTTTCTTAACCTAGGACCTAACCTAACCCATTGAAATGCGAGGGTGGTCTCGCATTACAATGTTCACGGAAGTTTTCGAGGGACATCGATCAGAATTATTCGGGAGCGCCTTCCTTTATTTCTCATTTCGCTACACAGTTTTCCATAAAGGGCACATTATTACACTAATTCCACCACACTAGCACAATAATAGCCACGAAAAACTAATTTAGAAAACTAAGAAACAAAAGCCCGACATCTTCTTTTCATTTCCCCCCAAAACCCGCAAAGAGGATGCATTGCCTTCTACCATGTCTTCAGCGTTGCCAATGTGTGGGGAACTCCCCAAACTGCAGGGAATCCCTAAGCGATTGGGGAATTTGTGGGGAGAGCCACTGTTCGGGGAATATGCGAGAAATGGGTATCATTTAAGCTATCACCAATTAAATTAGTTTTGTGTTTCTTAAATAATAGGGTTTGTCCTCAAAATAGTAGATCTGTCACCAAAATGTAGTCACCAAACAATGCAAAATCAGTTCCACAATAAATCACCTAAAATCCTGAGATATAAGGTCTAGTACCAAATAAATGTTTTTGTATGTATTATAATAGGTGTGTCCTAATAAGTATTTAAGCAAACTTATTTAAAGAGATCACCAATAAATCATATTATGTTACTAGAAAATTGCATTAAGTGCAAATAAAAAATTAGGGTTGTCATCATCGTTTCAACCAAAAGATTCTGCTACTTAACTAGACTCCCAAGGTTCTAAATTTCCACTGGTAGTATAAATTATATTTACTTAAATAAAATTTTTAGCAGAGTAGTAAATAAAACAATTAAAGTCAAAATAATCAATATTTATTGTTAAAATAATTACCACTGAACAATCAGCGCTGGTTTAAAATAGCTGGCTTATGGCTAGCAGAATAGTGACAGATCTACCATTCTGAGCACAGAGCTATTATTTAAGTAACAAAACTGTTATTATAAGAACGAAGTTTATATTTATGTAATGCAATATAATTTTATTGGTTATCTATCTCTTATTTTACACATATATTAACATTAATTTGATAATTCATACCTGGGAACAATTTTTGTTTATCTGAGAACGAAAATATTTCGTGGCGATAGATCTATTTATTAGGTGATACAACTTGATGACAAATATAAATTTTGGTGATAGAAAATATAGTTCCCGCGGGAAATTTAGCATTTTACCAATTCAAAAAAACTTACAACCAAAACATCCATTGATAAAATATAAATTAATGCCTATAATTATTTTAATTTTTAAAAAGGCTTAAACTTATATTTATGGAAGTGATTATTTATACCTTATTCGTATAAATTACTGAATAATAGCGAAATACAATATGAAAATGTATCAACCCACCCTAAAATCAGTCAGTTGGATATCCTTAGTATTTGCTAATGTTCTTCAGAATCAGAAAAATTTATTTCGAACATGTGGTAAGATACACAGGTGGTAGTGTATGGTAAAGTACAGCACGTGAACCCTGTAAGGGCACCGAAACATAAAAGTAGGCACTTAAAAAGAAATAAACTTAAAAACTAGGTACTTAGGAAGTTCCTATATTATTGTTAAGTTGGCAGGTACTCTTAAGGTAAATAAAAATAAGAAAAATCTTTATTGCAGCTACTACAATAACAAAATACTTAAAGTGTTAACGTTTTTAACTATTTTGTTTTGGTTTTTGTTCAAGTTGAATTGAGACTTCATCAGTTTTTACATGTATTAAGCCTGAACATAAGAGAAAACCGGAGGAGGATTATAATACTTACCGGATGATTTTTTTTTATGTGATATTGCGATTTTTTAAGTGTTTGTCATTAATAAATGGTTGATTTTTAAAGTTATTTCGTAAATAGTTTACTATCTCATTGTGTGGGGATTTTGTGGGGAATCAGGATATTTTTCTCCCTAAATTTGGGGAATTTGACCAGTGATCTTGGGGAATCTGGTAAATAGCCATTGGCAACACTGTCGATAACTAACAGCGTTGCCAATGTGTGGGGAATTCCCCAAACTGTGGGGAATCCCACTGCACCACTGGCACTAGCAATCAGGTTAAATGTCAAATTCTATATGAATTCAATCAGTCAGGTCAATCAGATTTGACGTTTACATTACACCTACATACATGCTTTACAATGCCATCTATTAGCATTCTTCTAGAACCATTAAAACTGTCAAAAACGAAAAACCCCTCATTACTGAATAATAGCGAAATACAATAATGAAAAATGTATCACCCCACCTTAAAATCAGTCAGTTGGTTATCCCCAGTCGTTGCTACCTAATGTACCTACATATTTGGTTATTTTAAGTAGAAAAGTTGTTGTTCGATTATGTTAAATTTACACTTCATAATTTTTTACATAATATTTAACCGAGTTTTTACTTTTAGGCCTGAATATAAGAGAAAACCGGAGGAGGATTATAATATACCGGATGATTTTTTTAAGTGATATCGCGATTTTTCAAGTGTTGGTTTCAATAATAAATGGTTGATTTTTAAAGTTATTTCGTAAATAGTTCACTATCTCATTGTGAGGGGATTTTGTGGGGAATCACGATATTTTTCTCCCCAAATTTGGGGAATTTGACCAGTGATCTTGGGGAATCTGGTAAATAGCCATTGGCAACACTTTTAACAACTTACTTCTGCTATGCTTCATGCTTCTGCTTTAGCTTTATCTTCATACTTCATACCTACCATCATCATCATTTGATAAAAATGAATATGCCATTCCCTTTATTGACTCCGCGTCTGATAGATTCGCGATGGTTTAACGCAGACAGTCCTTGTGATGAGGAAGCGGAACTAACACCATTAGAGCAAGCTAACCAACAATATGTAAGTACCTACCTTTCTAATACTAAATAATTGAAGAAATTACATTATAATACTTGCGGTTCGTTATAATATCCTTTGACGCTACAGAGAACCAATCAGAATAAGAGTTTACCAGCAAGCAATAATCTAGCCAATAAGAGTAAAGGAAGGTTTCATAGTTTTCAATAATACTAGGTTTTTTTACAAAAAAACAGCCTTATGTCAGGATGATTGAAAAAAAAAGTAATGCTTATAGTATACTAGAAGGTTTCAAAGTATAATCATAGTATACTTTGAAACCTTCCTATAATCTGATTGGCTAGTATAATGCTTGCTGGTAAACTCTTATTCTGATTGGTTCGTTAAAATATCCTTTGACGCTACAGAGAACCAATCAGAATAAGAGTTTACCATAAGCAATAAATCTAGCCAATCAGATTATAGGAAGGTTCCAAAGTTTTCAATCTTACTAGGTTTTTTGCAAAAAAACTGCTTCATGTCAGGATGGTTGAAAAAAAAGTAATGCCTATATCAAATTATCCGTGTTTTCGCAAAATCCCTAGGTTTTTTGCTAAAAACCTAATTATCAAATCTTACTACGACACATATACTCAGAATATATTTTTTTAATAAAAAAACATAGACGTGTTTAATAACCTTTGGAATCACTTTGACACTTTTGACAGTTGGTCTCAGTTGGACAACAGTACATGAAGCGTCCCCCCCTTGGCAAGCCTGATCCGGAGCCAATGGATGAAGAGGCAGATTCAGATGAAGAAGATGGTAGGATTTAAACAATCTCTCATAAAAAAATTCACTGACTGACAGACGATGCAAAGCCCAAATGACTCTAAATTAAGACTTGAATTAAATAAATCAATGAGGGTTACTTAAAGAGTTATGTGTTTAATTTAAACTCAGGAAGGTCCCACAGGAGCAAAAAACATTAATTGGTCCACATAGATATCACTTGTTACTACAAAGCTATGTTTTTAGCATAAAATAAGCCCACTTGTTAGCAAGTTTTTATTAATGATTACTTCTGCTTTCAGCTAATGACGAGTCTGATGAATCTGAAGACTCTCATGATGAGGATGAGGATGATGAACTGCGACCTTCATACTCTCCTGCAAGGAACAACAATGAGCTGGAACCAGACAGCCTGGACGACCTCAATGATGCCCCGGAATTAAATGCATCAGACAGTGCTCTGTGGCAAAATCAGTGATTACAAATAAAAGAAAAACTTTGCTGTGCAGTGGACAAATATTTTTGAAATGGTTCTTTACATGACCATTATTATTATTTTAATTTAATGGAGCATTTTGCCAATGTCATGTTCACAAATTAGGTTGAAAGGGTAGGCTTAAGCCAGGCAACGTTGTATGGTTATTATAAGTTAATTGGATTATTGTTTTAAAGCCCGCTAACAAAACACGTGGTTTTGGAACCAACGGTTAAACAATAATCCTTCATGACCATACATGCATGCGAGGCACAAAATATAGGTTCTCATTTATATCACAGCTTATGTGATTTGGACCCTTTTATTTTGGCGGGAAACTCCTAACGAGTACCTGGGGGGACATGATGGTTGTCCTCCCGGAGCGTGGATTGCTCGACGACGGAATAGGGACACCGCGTTCCGTCGTCCTTCTCGGGGCCGTTATATGACTACACGAGGTCCCCGCCTCGTGCACCCAACGACCCCGGGGTCCCCTCTCTTAGTCGCCTTTTACGACAGGCAGGGAATACCTCAGTCCTATTCTTCGGCCCGGTACGCGTAAAGCCACAATCTGTGTATGGCCGAACGCTGCATGAGTTGAGCCGCATAAGAACGTGTCTCCTAAAATTAGTATCTAAAGCTTTTTTGAAAGTACAAAGTATGTTACGCGCCAACACCGTTGAAACTACTTGAAACGCTTATTTAATTTTTTAGTTTTATTAAATATATTGTAGACTAAATTATAGTAATTAATTTAATATTATTGAAGAGTTATAAGTACCTAATTAAAAAGTAATACGAAAAGCCAAAAGTTTTAAGTTTTTTTTTTAAAACGAGTTCAAGAAAGGAGTTTCTAAGTTTGACCTGTATATGTATGTTTGTCCGTATGATTATCTTGAGTTTGGCTAAAGCGATCTTGATGCGGTTTTCAGAAAAGAAGGTGTATTTTTTATAATTAGGAGAAGATTTTAATACTTTTTTAATCGAAAAACCTACTTCTTATTCTTGAACATTTTAATTTATTCTCGATTTAAGTAGGTATTCTCAATTTAGGTATGAGTCAGTTTATTAAAGGCGGTTCTGTTTTTAAAATGATATTTTTTCAATACATATACTTCTTATCTTACCGTTTAAAACGTTGACTATTTGGACACAAATTAACAAAAAAATACTTTTGAATTTTGTAATTTTCAAAGGGAATGAACCTATTTTTTATATATGTCGTAGTAAGATTTTATAATTAGGTTTTTTGCAAAAAAAACTAGGGATTTTGCGAAAACACGGATAATTTGATATAAGCATTACTTTTTTTTCAATCATCCTGACATAAAGCAGTTTTTTTTGCAAAAAACCTAGTATAATTGAAAACTATGAAACCTTCCTTTACTCTTATTGGCTAGATTATTGCTTGCTGGTAAACTCTTATTCTGATTGGTTCTCTGTATCGTCAAAGTATATTTTAACGAACAAAATTTTATTACCTACTTCGATATTTTTTGACAAATTGAAACTTGCTTTGACAAAAAAAAACAGGTGTCTCTAAACCTTCCAGAAGTCTAGATCTCAATGTCCGCGCGGTTCTCCTTGTTTCGTTCGCACGGACACCATCAAACCTTTATAACTTCTTTATTAATTATGCTTTGACAAATTCCTGGTTTTCACCATTCAGTTTTGACAAATTTTGACAGAATCTGAGCGTAATCATTTTTTTATTTCAGAACTTGGTTGCGCGGTCGAAACGGCAATTAATTTCCATGGACTGTTTTTTTCTTTGGATTTTTCTTATTATGACTATACCAAGAAAAATAATTTAAAAATAAACAAATATTTATGTGTTATAGGGGTTTCAATATTGCGATTAAATTTAGAGATATGAGGTCCGGAAATTTTAAGGGACCATGGAAATTAGCTCTGACCAACGGCAATTATATATGTAACACATGGAAATTATGAAATATCAAGGAAATTAGAAACAGTATGTAATTATTCTATGTATTCATACTAAAAAAACCACTTTATTGCTATGATTTATTAGCCAAACACACAGAATTTTATGAAACGTATTTTTATAAATTGTTTACTAAATACTTCTCAAGATATATTGCTATGATGATTGAAATTTTATATTACTTTAATACTTTAAAAAATGTACTTACTTATTTTGTTTTTAATTTATTTTTTGTAAGAAGTCCTTTTCTTAAAAATTTGTTAGAAACGAATTCGTTTTTTATATAAGTAAATAAAAAAGTGTCTTTCAATAACTTATTTTAATATTAAGTGAAATATAACTCTAAACTTAGATATAATTTTAAATACTAAAAAAATACTAGGGACCAAGATTTTATGCACTAGGGAGCACTTTTTTCTGAAAAGAGCCTTACTTTAGAATAATTTTTTTTTAGAGTGTCGCAACTGTTCGCGTAAAAGGACTCTCAATTTAGGTCTTGATCGAAGGCTAAGTAGGTAGGGTACCTAAATAACTAACAAAAGAATTAAATATTGACTTAATTTTTTTAGTAAAAGTGGGTTAAACTGAAATCAAATTAAACTGAAATATTTTTGGTAGTAGATAATTTCTGAAGTAATAGACATAGAGAAATAAATGTAGTACAATTTTGGAGAACAATTCAAAAGCTAACAATAAAACACAAAAAAAGTACTTATCTGCATTTTTTGTGGCAACTTTGAAAAGTCGTAAAAAATGCACAAAAAAAAAATAGGTACTTACTCAAAAAAAAAAAAGTAAAAGCAATAATTGGTTATTTTGGTACTATCTTAATAACCTAACTACTAAGCTTTCGATCAAGACCTTAATGAAGGTTCTGTGACCCTTAGATCTTTAACTGTGAATTTAAAAGTAGGTGGGGTCGACTTTTGAAATTGATAGTAGAATACACCCTTAAAATTATGTTATAACTTCCCCGGACTAATTGAATCGTGGTTCGTTAGTCTCGCTAAAACTCGAGAACACCATTTTGAATTTCGAAATTGAAAATGGTGTTCTCAAAAAATTATAAGAACCTCGACAGGTCACGGCGTTAGCAGTAAGTATATAACCTGCACTGCAGAAGTACCGCGCTACTCGTTAGAATTCTCATCTTCTGACGCGTATTTGGGTAAGGCCGCCAATTTTGCCACTTAGTGACATAAAGTTACATACACACTTTTACGTTACGGTAACGCAGAAGTAACGCAAAAGTTACATATTTTTTTGTAAAGCTAAGAACACAACTTAGGTAATATTTTGAGTATATATATTTTTTATATGTAATGAGTACGAATCTATTTCTATTATTTTTCATATTTAATGGTTAAATAGGGTTTTGTTTATTCACATAATAACAGTTGTTTTAGGAATAAAATAAATCAAAACGACCCACAAACCCAAATTGATTTAAATAGTTGAGCTTGTTCTCTCAACTAAATAAATAGAGTTACTAAAAATATAGCTAAATCGTTAAAGAAAAATAGTTATTTAAATAATTCTAATATAAAAATTTACAAACACAAAATTCGATGAGCACATGGCTTTATATCATTTTATGTAACGTTACATAAAAAAAATGTTAACGGTTACATAAAAGTCACATAAAAGCAACGAAAAAGTCACATAAAAGCGAAAAATTCAACATGTTTTTTGGTCAGCATTTCGAAAGTAAACAGAATAGCAGGCTTAAACCTAGATTTTCGGATAATATAATCATTGTCGAAACTATGAATACAACATTCATCAAAAACAAGCGTATGCAGAGGTTAAAATAAAAAAAATATGTTTTGCGATTTCGCTGACGAAGCACGTGTGCACCACTTTGACATCAATTCATTCTCAAAATCATAGAGTTTTAATAGGTTTATGAAAAAAAATGTCGTTAGTGTTGCCAAAGTAATCATTACAATTAACCCAATTATATTCAAATGCTACGTAACTCGAGATAATTCGTCACATAAAAAATGTTACATAAAAGTGAAAAACTCGGGACACGGGTTCAAACATTGATAAAAACTAAATAAACAGAGTTATGATAGAATTCTTTCTTTTATTTGATAATAAAAATATCGTACTTGGGCTAGGCATAGAAAGATTTTTACTAACTCCAAAAAAAATTTCATAATTTTGAAAATTTCGTCAGCAAGTGTTTTTGGGACCAAGATCATTTGTATGAAAAAAAAAAAAACTCACTTACAAAAAAATTAATTAAAATAAAACTACGCTAGCTACAGCCATTTTCTAATCGGCCATTTTTTCCCTAAAGATTGCTTTGCAAGAAAGCATAGCCGAAGTAAATAAAATTTGAAAATCTTAAAAGTTATTTAGGAAAACTTAAAAGTGTAGCAAAAAGTGGCAAAATTTGCGGCCTCACCCATTTACGAGATTCCTGGAAATAACCTCAAAGTCGCGCGGCAAAACTTGGATTACCTACTTAATTTTCAGTATCTCCTAGATTCAGGGAAACAAAAGTTTGTTTATTTCGAAGTACTTTTTGCGGAGATTTATTTCTAAAGCTTGTCACACATTGGGTAGATGCGATAAGATTTTATCTGCGTATACAAACTTTTTTATCTGAAGGTACCACACATTGCGCAGATGCGGTAATATGACAAGATTATACATTCACTCGAAATCTCTCGGACTGAGCAGACTTGTTTTTTGTTAAAAAGTGTTTATAATGCGTGTTACAATGAGTTCGCGTTTTACGAAAAGAACGCGTTTATTGCTTCTGGATTTATTAGACAGCTCGTCAGAAGATGATTCTGATTTTGAGAATTATGTACGTCTTGCTTTAAACATACCCACTAAAAAACGAAAAATTTGGATAGAACAGAATCTAAAGCTTAAAAAGGACCGCGGTGAATTCAATATATTTGAGGACTTATCCGAAAATAAATTTAATTTACAGCCTATTTTCGATTTGATTTAGTCCCTCTGAGGTGAGGGGTTTTCAAAGTGACAGAAAAGAAAAAAAAAGTTTCTTAATACGGCGGTAGATGGCGGTGTCTACAGCAATATCAGAGATATGGGAGATCGAGTATTGACTGAATCTTTGTATGGGATAATTTTCTGCTAAGTATAAATCTTAATTTGACCTACTCCGTCACATTTTAATTTTTATGATTTATTTTGAGGTTTTTAATCATTCATTTCAACTTGACCTATTGCTCCTGGCAGAGCGCCATCTTGTAGCAGCTTAATAAAACTTGTTTTTTCTTCTGAGCTGTCAAATTGAAAACCTCTCTTTTTACAAGATCAATCAATCAGTTTATTTGGCCATTATGGGCAGGCAAAGAAACATAGCCCAAACAAACGTAACATTTTATTTGTAGGCTTGTTCGACTTTGATTTAATTTGTATGAATTGGTTTTCTTTTCTTTTTTTTTAACCGACGAAAAAACAAAAAGGAGGAGGTTCTCAGTTCGTCGCGTATATATATATATTTTTTTATGTATGATCACGCATTGTAATACAACGTTTTTTGAAGACAGACCTACACATTTTGTGTCTAAGGGGAAAAAGGCCAAAAAACAAGTTCCTTGAATATACACAAAATCGGTAACTGTGTCTTTCAAAAACGATATGTCACAATGTGGGAAATAGGTTTTTACGTACGCGAATTCATTTAAACTTTATTAAAAATGAATACTTTCGCCAAAATAATTAAAAAACGTGAAAAATTTGAATTTTGCGCCGTACCGTGAGTTACCACCTTAACTGTAAATATTAATTAAAGTAAAGCTGTAAATAAAATATGGTATTGTCGCGTAATATACTTGTATTACTAAACTACATACTAGCCGTGTTATTCATAAAGATACAGTAGATTTTAAGTAGCGTTACTGGAGGTCTACTTCTCTGGTTTGTTGTATGGTAAATACGTGACATCCAGTCTAAATTGACATACGTCAAATAACTAAAATGATCTTTAACTTTTTATGAATAAGAGGGTAGGTATATAGCATGAAAATATCGAACAAAATATAGTATAATTTATACTATTCCAACCCTGCTTCCCTCTGCCTCACCGCACCGCAGATCCTACCTTTGCGCATGCATCCTGTAGCTGCAGTTAAAATTTTGTATCGGCAGATGTTATCTGCGGATCTTTCAATTTATATGTCACGGCTCAGATATCTTTTACATTATCTGCGTAGTGTGTGGTCGTCCGAGGGTCGTCCATAGGATTACATAGAAATTGATGTTGAAAGATAATCTGCGCCGATACAGATATCTTATCGTATCTGCACAGTCTGTGACGGGCATAATTCATAAATTTTATATTTTGTTACCGCATCTTGGACTGACAACGCTAGAAGCCTTTGCCCGCCGATCTGCCTTATCTCTGGCCGATCCCAGCGCCATCATGCGGCAAGGATGGACAACAGATAATTGATCAATACGGGGTTTATTTATTACTAATTAATGTTTTACATCTAATCAGAAATACTTTATTAGGTTTATTAGGTACCATTAATTATGTTTTAATTAATAACTTATAGTAAATTATCTAGATGTTTGTTTAGCAATGTGTTTCCTAAAGTTGGTTTGTAAAAGTACTTTGTTGAGACAAGGCGGGAACAAGGGATGTCATGTGAATGTGGAATCAAAAAACAAGAGACGAGAGCAATGGAAAAAATATGTAACAAGTGAGGAGAATAAAATGTAAATTGTAAGGAAAGTGAAGTATTTAATTTATAGCTGTAATATTTCAGAAGTGGGATGAATTCAACGTTATTACCCACAATAACAACATGGACTGGGCGAAAACAAAAGAGACCGAGAAAGTTCTGGCTCTAGCAGAGCTCTGAAGGCGAAAACAAAACTTTACTCAAATAATCAAAACAGCACGGCCACAATGAATACGCACCAAGTCTCGGCACCAAGAACGTAAACTTACGACAATAGAGATGGCTAATATACCTACAAAATAAGCTTCCGAAAATTAGAGAACACATACTTACCGATTGTTCGAAATACAAATTCTAACTGCAGTAAAGTATGATGATTATTATGACTACAATCGCACTTGGTATAACAAATTGCACCAAGCACTACCAACTACCAAGGAATGTTGACAATAAGGATACCAAAAGTTAAAGTTTAGTCAAGAACTTTCATTGTTATTAAAGCAAAATCATAAAACCTACATAATACAAAAATCAAGAAGCAACATTTATGTTGATGTCGACCTGGAGGAGAGGTCAGGTTGATGTCCCAAGTTCAACCCAGAAATGTCCAAGTTGAACCATCAAAGCAACATCTGATATGACTAAGTGAGGGTGAAACATGAACATAAGGGGTCAAAGTGGAGAAGTTTGTGCTGCAGCAGCAGGTCCAACATTTATGTCAATGTTGATACGATGTACAAGGGCTCAACCAACATTTGCTACGAGTGAATGCAGTTGACCTTACATGATGCATAATAATATTGTTTGGAGTTTGCCGGGCCAACATTCAAAAAGGTCAGTAGTATCTAACATAATTTACATGTAAACCCTGGATACCTCAGTACTTAATAGCTTCAAGTGATCTAGTTCTCCATTCAGAAAATCAATCTTATTGAATTTTTTTTAATATCAGCATTATGATAAAAGATAGAGATAACAATGCTTTATTGCCAATTAAAGAATAGTGTCCTACATAAAAAAAAAAAGATGCAAATACTTGATTATGAGAGATATAGGGTATTGGAGAGCCTGATTGCTAAAAGTGATTTCTTTTAGGCAAAACATTTGCATAGCATCAGCATAAATTGGAATTCAGTCAGAATGTAAACATTACTTTCTATTTTGTACTGTGTGTAAACAAATCATATGATATTATTGCTTTGTGCTTCCCTTTAAAGCATGGATTGAAATTAATAATAAGTATTAATAGTGTATAAAAAAAAATTGCCTTCAATGGTGGTGTTGAAAAGTTTGTATACTGTATGGATGTTTGTCAATCTTTCACATGAAAACTACTGGATGAATCCTAATGAAACTTATCAAAAATATACAATTTATAAGGATGGCTACTTAAAATACTAATCCTCCGCAGACGAGGTCGCAGGTGCCAGCTAGTATTACAATATATTATTTCAATTTAAAAAAAAAAAAATATTTGAAAATTAAAAATAAATTACTATTAATAACATTATTTAAATTTAATCAATTTCTATCTTTATACAATATATTTTTGAATTATAAGTAGCCTACAAAAACACTGAATGATAATTCCAGTTACTTTATCTAATTAAAAAGCGCCATCTATTGGAGAGTTGAACGCTGCTGCTATCTTAGAGTATACACTACTATACTACAATGGTTTTGATACTACTATTCGACAAGAGGTGGCAGCACTGTCTGATGGAAATCGGTTGGACACAGAAGTTTTTGCTGCATCTGGCCACGGCAGCACTTAGTATTAAAATGGATATTATTTATGAATAAAATTCAAGAGGAAGTCAGACGCTTGCCTACACCAGCCCCTGCGTCAATTGCAAGTAAGTCGAAAATCACGTCAGCGATTATGGTGGAACGGCGGCAGCATTTTATGCTCCCATCACCAAACTTCTACGTCGAATGGGCTGCGAGAGACGTTATTACCAACTTACTCTGGAGACTAGTTGGAGTGGCCTTCAAGGAGTCTACAAAGTTGTGTGAGTTCAGTCCACAAGAAAACTTGTGGCGATTACAGAGCTACAGAGACTACGGTGTCCAGCTAAGGAAGCAGTAGGAGCGCTACCTAACAGGACAACAGCGACTTCTCCTGATATAATATTGGCATTTTTTAGAGCTGCGTATTGACAACACAGACAGCATTATTTAAAAGAATAGTGCAGGGAGATTAAAAAAAAAAAAAACTGTACCATATGTCTTGCAACTACATATACTAAAGAGATACTTAGTTTTATTTTCTGTAAAAGTACAGAATTTCATCGCCGCTGTTCAGGCTCTAGGAAAGACCACATACCTGCAAGGAACAACAATTGCAGCGATTACCCTGGGTAAGCTACAACGATTTTGGTGTCGGGGAGCGAGAGAGGGAAACGAGAGCGGGTGAGCCGCACTTCCTGAGGGAGGCAGGGAGTGCCTATACTGTATATAGACTATTTATTTTACTGTGGCAGGGATGAGCCAAAGAACAACAAGACGCGTGCACCTTTTGCCTTGCAAAAATAGAAGAACTCGAGCAGAGTGTTAAGCCATTCAAGAAGGCCTTACGGAAGGATCGGTAGAGACACGTCAAGTGCCACGCGATCTGCTTCAAGCGTCTGGAAAAACGACATCCACGAGACACCTGTCCAGTTGCTACGTGGGACCAGGGACGGCTGCGGAGAGGCGCATCATAGGCTGTTGCACTGCACTACTCTACGCCGATAGCGTAAACATCCAAGAGTTCTAGTAAACTTCGCTGGACGTAGTGAGTTTGTGGCGCTCCTCGACGAGACGGCTACACGGTGTCGCTGATGAGCAGCGCGCACGCCGCGCGACCGGCCTGCGGGGCCTACTGGAGACCATACGCGTTAACAGCGCTCAGGACAATCAAGCTTTAGTCTAACTCAGTTGTATTTGTTTTGTGATATATTAGGCGCGGACAATGTATTGCAGAAAATGTATATACGAAGCATTGAAATTTTAAAATTCAGGATAGTACCGATTCAAATTATTCTTTATAAAAAAAAAATCTAGTCTCACCTTCAAAAAAAAAAAAGAATTTAATAATTAAAAAAAATAAATATATAATGATGTGTTTGATGCTGAACTTAATGGCCTGTGTGGCGGCATCTGTGTGAGCCATTGCCTGTGTGGCGGCATCTGTGTGAGCCATAGCCTGTGTGGCGGCATCTGTGTGAGCCATAGCCTGTGTGGCGGCATCTGTGTGAGCCATTGCCTGTGTGGCGGCATCTGTGTGAGCCATTGCCTGTGTGGCGGCATCTGTGTGAGCCATTGCCTGTGTGGCGGCATCTGTGTGAGCCATAGCCTGTGTGGCGGCATCTGTGTGAGCCATTGCCTGTGTGGCGGCATCTGTGTGAGCCATTGCCTGTGTGGCGGCATCTGTGTGAGCCATAGCCTGTGTGGCGGCATCTGTGTGAGCCATTGCCTGTGTGGCGGCATCTGTGTGAGCCATTGCCTGTGTGGCGGCATCTGTGTGAGCCATAGCCTGTGTGGCGGCATCTGTGTGAGCCATAGCCTGTGTGGCGGCATCTGTGTGAGCCATGGCCTGTGTAGCAGCATCAACGCATCATAAACTAAAATAATAATAATAAACAAACTAACCAAAAATAAAAAAATAATAATAATAATAAAAAAACTGTGTGCTTCCATTGCTATCTTCCTTAAGTTTTAAGTTCGCCTTATATAAAAGAACCTAAGTGCTCGAATTTTTGTCAGGTACAACTACCGTCGCCGTGGGACACGGCCAATGCAGGATGGCCGAGTGTTACCGCATCTTGGACTGACAACGCTAGAAGCCTTTGCCCGCCGATCTGCCTTATCTCTGGCCGATCCCAGCGCCATCATGCGGCAAGGATGGACAACAGATAATTGATCAATACGGGGTTTATTTATTACTAATTAATGTTTTACATCTAATCAGAAATACTTTATTAGGTTTATTAGGTACCATTAATTATGTTTTAATTAATAACTTATAGTAAATTATCTAGATGTTTGTTTAGCAATGTGTTTCCTAAAGTTGGTTTGTAAAAGTACTTTGTTGAGACAAGGCGGGAACAAGGGATGTCATGTGAATGTGGAATCAAAAAACAAGAGACGAGAGCAATGGAAAAAATATGTAACAAGTGAGGAGAATAAAATGTAAATTGTAAGGAAAGTGAAGTATTTAATTTATAGCTGTAATAATTTGTTATTTTCGCTCAATCTGAAGGTGGCCGCGCGTGTTGGGAAAGATGCTTTGCAACGCGGCCACCAAAAACCTCTTATAACTCGTAAAGTACTCTAGTACTATTTTTTTCCTTTAAGTACTAAATAGTACTAATAGTGTACCATTATTTGCCTTAAGATCAAAACTAATCGGAGCTGGTAGCCGCGGCCCATAGTATGAGACGCCGCCGCCGCCGTCGGTCGCCCCGCCCCGTACTGTCTCCCTCCCTACACTAAGTGCTAGCCTGTCCACTGGCCTCCCTAGCTAGATCCAAAGAGACATTACTTTTGTTATTTTAAAAGTTTATTAAAGTTATTGGAAGTTTTGCGTTTACAAATTGAAAATTATAAGAAAAAGATAACTGAAAGCAATTTGAAAAAGACTTTCGTGGTTATTCGCACTATTATATTGAGCAGGCATTTGACGCCGAGTATGTTTGGTATCGATTTTTTCAAGTTTTGGATATGTCCTCAAAACTTCATTAATTTTTTCAAATGCTTTTTCATTTTTATCAATGCGCTCGTCGACCCAAGCCTTAAAATAATAGACTGGAATTATCTCTACTAGTACCATATTAGTAGAATATGAGCTGCTTAATTGTTTCATGCACGTATCACTGCCTTTAAAGACAATACCAATTAGTTCATCATTCCAAACAACGGGACCTCCGAAATCTTTAAAGCATGTAGGAATTTTCGTATCTATACAATCTAAAAATCCTTTGATATTGGTGTCAGCAGAGTTTCGATTTTCAAGACCAACGTATTGAAGCTCCCTTGGATCCCCACGTTCAGAATTGATTCCGTAGCCAAAAACTTCCATTTCTTTTATCTTTTCAGCTGCATCGATTTTACTCAATCTAATTTTGGAAGCGACAGTGTTATTATGTTTCTCCGTGTAAATCAAGCCAACATCCTTCATATTATCAGAGCTGGCAGTACGAGTTGGAAATTTCTCAGTCTTTATAACCATCAGTTTTGTTCCTTTATCATTTTTATCTTTAATGGAATTAAGCAGCACGTGATGCACTGAAGAGTCGAGACATTTAGCAGTGGTGAGGATCATTCCATTAGATACTAAGGCACCAGCACACAGATACTCATTCTCAGAGGACATCACTGCTGTCATAAATGGAAACTGTCCTTCATTTGCAGAACTTATTTCATGTACCTTGCTGTTCATCCTGCGGGCATTACAAGGTACCGTATTGTTAGGTTCCTTCATTGAGGTTCCTTCGGTGTCTGCAGGAACTGATAATGATTCTTGGTCACCTGAATCTCCATTTTCTATTCCGTTGTCATTTTCACATGAACAGAGATTTATAAAAAATAAAAAGTAATAAAAACTAATAATTGCTTTAAAATTCATATTTAAAATTCAAAACGATAAGTAACGAAAATTGTAGGTACTTCTAGGGAACTGACAAAAATAAGATCGGTTGGTTTAATCAAAAAGAATATTTTGATTATTTTCAAAATATTGGCATTTCATAAATATTCTTGCAAAGATTGTTCAAAAATAAAAACAGCCAGCATGTAGGCTATAGTGGCTAGTATGTACCTACCTTCTGAAACTACTGAAAACTGAAACTGAATAGCAAGCTCATCGACCTACTTATTTGTGGGTAGGTTGATGCTGGTGTGCTGATGGCTATCTAGGTATTTCCCAATGGAAATGCTTATTTATTCCCTTCGCTCGCTCGGTAGAGCGACGTTAGTATATGGGGTTCACATCATAACCACTAAAACCCCCCGGTGGCCGTCTTCTCGGCGTTAAATGTGACCCCGCGGGAATCATTGATGCTCGGTGTCCGCTTTCCTTTCCACGCCCTAGATCCTATCCAGCTTCTTTCGTGTACTTCAAGCTGTAATCCTCATCTTTTAAATCTTCGCTAAAACAAATTTTAAGAATGCAAATAATTAGTCATGAATTGATCCAAATTGGTCCACAAAGTAAAATAATTAGTCCACTTATACTTTAGAAGTTATAGCCAAATGTTTGTGAGGATTATGGCTTGACGTTCAAGCTGTAATCCTCATCTCTGGTCCAAGAAAACGGTAGGGTCTATCGACTTGGTTCAGGTCTAAATAATTAGTCCTTAATTGATCCACACGACATGCCAAATCTCAGAATTGGTCCTCCAGAGGTTCCGAAGTTATAAGGGCATCTTAGTGAGGATTATGGCTTGAACATTTGGCACCTTCAATTATCTCCGAAACGCCTATAGCTATGTGTTTGAAATTTGGCCAAAAATTAATCCTCAATTGGTCCACCAGAATCATAATCATTTTTAACTCGGTTTTCTTTGAAGAAGTACGTTAAAATCATCGGTTTTACTTTCCCATACATTGCGATCCATGTACAGTTGTGCACAAAATAATTGATAAACATTGATATTAACCGGTTACCTAAACGATTCTTTAGAAGAGTAAAGTGGGTAAAGTATGTACTTATTATTTTGACGAGTTCCCAATTACGTAAATGTACTTACCAAGATATTTAACCAAAAAAAACCTTTATCTATGATTTTTATTTTTGCATGTACTTTAATTAAAAGTTTACAATAGTTTCTTTTCTTACTTAACTTAATTACAGCACCGTTTATATTGCAAAAAATATTTAGTTTTAACAAAATCACAGTTGGTTCAAGTGTAAATAAAACAACAACAAAAATTTGTTATGTACTTGCGCTTGCACCTCTCATTAATTAATTGTTTAAAGTAACCAGTGTTACTATGTTTGACATTATGTGTCTGTGTCAACGTAAATTGCTATCTATGTGTATGTATACATATTTTTATTATTTTGGATGTAAGCAATAATAAGCCATTTTGTAAGGGCGACATTGGATCTTTCTGTCCATTACGCAAAATGTGTTTTAAAACGCGGAGGGGAGACGGAGCTGCGGGGAGTAAGTAAGTACTATTTATATTATTATTATTAGGTACCTACTACTATTGTATAAAATACTAGTCGACCCGGCGAACTTTGTACCGCCCGACCTCTTACTACATTGTGCATGTATTATACTTTAAACCTTCTTCTTAAATCACTCTATCTGTTAAAAAAAACCGCATCAAAATCCGTTGTATAGTTTAAAATATATAAGCATACATAGGGACAGACGCGGAAAGCTACTTTGTTTTATACTATGTATTGATGATATTGATGACAACAGTAACAAACAACACAGTGTAAGGGAAGCTTACGTCTACTATCTCTATATGTATATATTGTAACACTGATCTCTATCTTCGATTGCGTGCACGCTGCTTTTGAGTGGAGACAAGGATAGCGCTATTTGGCCAATCCTGGGTTGATAAGAGACATCATGCGCGATACTCCTGTAGAGTTACATTAAATAATATATACACGAGTATAGCGCCTGACGCGCGTCGCGGGACTGTTGTCTCTTATCAACCCGGTATTGGCCAAATAGCGCTATCCTTGTCTCCACTCACGCAGCGTGTGCGCACGCAACTGCGCACTTGAAAATAGAGCCAGGTTCTCGAATGTCGAAGAGCTAGTATTAGCTAAACTAGAACAGGACTAGAATGTAGCTAAAACGGGTATATTTGTAGCCAAAAAGGGGAGATGAAAAAAAACAATGTAAATACTTGATAAAATTATTTCGTTTATTTATTAAAAGTATAGTTTCGCGCCATACCGAAAGTTACCACCTCACCATAAAAACTGTGATTATTGCAATGAAGCAACTGTGATTATTAAAACATTTTTTTTTTGTTATTATTATAATTGAACTGAGATTATTGTTAGTTATTAAAAATAAGTAAATAAGTATAAGTATTGTGATATAAACGGTGATTGATAGAAATTATTAGAAATTATAGATATTGATAGAAAAGACACTATTGTAAACTTTTAATTGAATATAAACTTACAAAAATTTAAATTATACATAGAAGTTTTTTTTGGTACATTAATGATTCACCTGCAACTAGTGATAGCAATCAATCAATCATGCTGTCTTAAACATAAGTACATAGCGAAAACAAAACCCACTTTCACTTTTCTAAAGAATCGTTTAGGTTAATATCAATGTTAATCAATTATTTTGTGCACAACTGTACATGGATCGCAATGTATGGGAAAGTAAAACTGATGATTTTAACGTACTTCTTCAAAGAAAACCTAGTTCGAAGTGATTATAATTCTGGTGGACTAATTGAGGATTAATTTTTGGCAAAATTTTAAACCAATAGCTATAGGCGTTCCGGAGATAATTGAACGTGCCAAATGTTCAAGCCATAATCCTCACTAAGATGCCCTTATAACTCCGGAACCTCTTGAGGACCAATTCTGAGATTTGGCATGTCGTGTGGATCAATTGAGGACTAATTATTTAGACCTAAACCAAGTCGATAGACCCTACCGTTTTCTTGGACCAGAGATGAGGATTACAGCTTGAACGTCAAGCCATAATCCTCACAAACATTTGGCTATAACTTCTAAAGTATAAGTGGACTAATTATTTTACTTTGTGGACCAATTTGGATCAATTCATGACTAATTATTTGCATTCTCAAAATTTGTTTTAGCGAAGATTTAAAAGATGAGGATTACAGCTTGAAGTACACCTTCTTTCTCGTGGAGAAAATATTATAAATGCGAAAGTAACTCTGTCTGCCTGTCTCGCTTTCACGAGAAAACTACAGAACCGATTTGAATGAAATTTGGTATAGGGATAGTCCAGAGCCTGAGAAATTCTCACGAAGAATTAAGAATTTGATGTTTTAAGGGAAAATGCGCTGGGGAAGCTGCGGGGCACCCACTCTAAGTAAGTAATTATTTTGTTTTATTTCAAATTTTGTGCATCTATCTTTATTACTCGTTATTATTTGCTGAAAAAAATAGTTAATTGAGCAAAAAGCGATGTAAAAGATGAGACCTTAAAGTCCGTCAGACTTCGCTTTACGAGCTTTACGAGTTTAGTTCCTTTGACTACCCAAAATGCGTACATTAAAAACCAAAAGCGGCGGGAAGCGGGAAGCCAGAGTCTGCTTCTGCTTGGCGGGAAACGTGAGGAACATGTCGGGTTTTTGTTTTGTCAATTTGCTAAATTAGTTTTCCGTGGCTATTATTGTGCTCAGTGAAATAAATTAAAAACAAGCGGGAAGCCAGTAGAAAATGTCGCGCAAGAACCGGCAAGAACGCGATAAATGGAAAAAGGGGAGGGTGGCTTTTGCCCAGCAATGGGACATGGGACAGCTGCTGTCCCCTGTCCCATTGCTGCACAAACTGTGAGGACACATGTAAACTCGGGTATAAGTTCTCATTAGCGAGCTGTAATGTGTTACAGTTACAGTGCAACATTACAGTTTGGTTTCATTACGGCTTACGTATGTACAGTGGCGGACACGGTCGGCGTAACACTTCCGGTTTTTCTGTATTGCGAAATAGCTCTTGTTCTTTGGCAATACAGTCTAGGACTAAACCATAGACAAATCTGTTACGGCCTCCTAGACCACCACACATACGTCTCGTGGATGATTACCCGCCGCGTAAATGAAAACACCACAAAAATAACAACTAAATACAAAAAAAAACACTATTGGCTGGCTGGATTAGGTTCCTTTGTCTGCCTGTAATTATATACAAAAATCAAAAATACATAAAAAAAAAAATTTTATTCAAGATTGATTGATTGACTTGATTACAATCTCAGAGTATAAACTGATTGAGATGAGATGATAGATCTTTCTTAGAGATCTCATGTCAGTCAGTCAGTCACGCAGTGAAAATTGAAAATAAAATAATAAGAAAAAAAGGCGGGAAACCACGATAGCGGAAGGGCGCTGATTTTAAATTGAAAAAGTTTTATAAAAGTTTTTCGATTAAAGTACGCTATAACTGGGACACCAATATAAAAAATGGGGCGTGTTAAGCCCAAAAAAAGAAAATCGGATGGGAAGGCGGAGTCTCCCGGCCCCGACCTTCCTTCCGATACTGATTCGGACATGGACACTTACGAAGACGCAAAACACAAGTTTAATACGTACAAAGCAAAAAACTACACTCGTAAATATCCAGACAACATTGGTAATGTAGAGTACATCGTTTTTCTGTCACATGACGACGAAAGGCCGATATCCGAAGGAACTCGGATGGCCATCACGAGAAATACGCAAACTCCAAAGTACTGCGTAACTGGCATTAAACATATGAGAATCATTAATAAGTATAAAGTCGGTATAATTTTTGATAATGCCAATAACGCCAACACATTTATGACGAATTATAAATTCTTAGATGAGCTGCAGCTTGTAGCTACTATTCCGGCAGGTACCACTGAGATAACTGGAGTCCTGACTAGGGTCCCAGTTGAAATGTCCAATTACAAAATCTACACTATAATTGAAAGTACACGCAATATCATTCAGGTCCGTCGTTTCATGCGGCGCACGAAGGCAGAGGACGGCAAGGTCACCTTGGAGCCGACGCAGACGGTCGCAGTCACCTTCGCTTCTACTGAACTCCCGGACTATGTCTACCTAAACAGATGGCGTCATGAGGTAAAACCATACGTTCCACCAGTTAAACAATGCCTTAAATGTCTAAGGTACGGCCACATCGCAAACTATTGCAAAAATTCTGTCCGATGCTCTATCTGCGGAGAAGCGCACTCCTTTAAAGATTGCACGAAAAATTCAACGGAAGCACAGTGCTGTCATTGTCAAGGAAATCATATAGCCATTTCATCACAATGCCCAGTAAAAAAACAGAAAATGACCGAAACTCAAATCAAGGCCAGGACTATACCATATTCCGAACTATTTAATGACAAAAATTTCCCCCATCTTAATCCCGTACAAGCTTATTCTGCCCTCATTAATACAGACCAATTCATGAATTTACTAGTTAAAAGTGTTGTAAAAATAATGACCCTTAACAAAAATAAAGAAAACATTTCTAGTAACAGTATAAAAAGTATATTAAAGGAAACATTTACTGATAAAAAAGAATAAATATAAAAATGGATAATGTTATTAATATAGTACAATGGAATGCACAGAGCATATTATGTAATCGACATATTTTTTCTAAATTCCTTTCTGATTTTAATATACATATTGCTATTCTCTCTGAAACTTGGCTTCGGCCGGAACAAAAACTTAATTTCAAAGGTTACTCAATAGAACGTAATGACACTGGTAACAAGCACAATGGTGTAGCAATTTTAATACATAACAGCTTTCAATATAGAACTATTAAAACTTTCTATGATAACTCTTTACAAAATATTTGTGTTAGAATAAAAACTTTTAACAACAAAGAGATCAGTATTGCTAGTGTATATTGCCCTTCATATCCATCGCCTAGGTTTACAAGTAGTAAGTTAGATGCTCTTATAAAAAGCATTCCTCAACCTATGATTTTAGCTGGCGATTTCAATGCCCATCATACAGTATGGGGTTGTAACGACATTAACACTCGAGGCAGACAGCTTCTTGATGTAGTTGATGACAATGGTTTAATTATTTTAAATGATGGCCAAGTGACCACTGTCGGAACTCATATTTGGCGTCCAAATGGGCTTGATTTAACTATTGTTTCAACCTCAATATCATTATCTTGTAATTGGTCTGTGCATGATGATCCATTAGGTAGCTACCATCTACCTGTAATAACAAAAAATTCATTTAATAACAACCTTCAGGACAATCAAAAGCTAACAGGAAGTAACCCCATAAAGTTTCCCAATTACAAAATGGTTAATTGGAAAATTTATTCAGAAATTGTTGATCATTCTTTAGAAACATTTCAAATTAACTATTCCTCTGCTGAGGATACGTACAAACGATTTTGTAATATTTTACATGATAGTATTAAAAAATCTTTACCAAAACCTTTAAAAAAAACAGTAGCTGAGAACTCGAAATCTAAAAAGATCAGGAATCCCCTCCCTTGGTGGAACAATAAGTGTAGTGAGGCAGTATCTAAATCCAAAGCAGCTTACTTAACTTTTAAGCATAATCCAACAGAAACTAATTATATTAATTTTAAGAAACTTCAAGCTCAAAAAAAACTTACTTTGAAAATAGAACGTAGCAAAAGTTGGGCTGAACTCTGTGAACGTTTCAATAGAAATACACCATTGTCAGTTATCTGGAATTATATGAAAAAATTCAATAAAACTTTTAATTTAAATAGCAATAATGGTGATAATTCATGGGTTTTAGAATTTTTGAAAAAATACACCCCTGATTTTGCACATAATAATTATGAGAATCTTGCAGATAATTTTCAATCAAATACAACTAATAAGTTTCTTACAGACACCTTTACAATGCCGGAATTAAAATCAGCTATTTCAACTAGAAAAGATACTGCTTTTGGTTTGGATGGTGTATCATATGCATTTTTCAAAAATTTAAGTACTAAAAGTATGCAAGTATTGTTAAAAATATACAATCACTTTTGGGTTCAAAATTATATTCCGTCAGATTGGAAAACAGACTGCTTAGTGCCCATTTTAAAGACAGAAAAACCTAAAAATTGCCATGACTCTTACCGTCCAATAGCACTTACATCATGTGTTGGCAAAGTTTTTGAGCAACTTCTTAAGCAACGTTTAGAGTATTTTGTTGAAAAAAATAATATTTTACCTCCTAATCAGTTTGGATTTCGACGAGGACACAGTGCGCGCGAAAGTATTTGTCACTTGCAACTTGACATTAAACAAGCTCTCAATAATGGTGAATCATTAGCTTGCATATTTTTTGATATAACTGGCGCTTTTAATAATGTAGATCATTCTATATTATGTCAAGAGTTATCATCCATTGGTTTACCTGGAAAAATAATAAACTGGATATTTAATTTTCTACATGGCAGACAAGTTTATACAAGGCATGAAAACATGATGTTTGGTCCTAGAATCTCATATAAAGGTACTTGTCAAGGAAGTATATTAAGTCCCTTAATATATATCCTTTACATACATAAAATTAATTTAATCTTGGGATCCAATGTATCAAATCTGCAATATGCAGATGATTTAGCAGTTTACTATTCTAGCAAGGACTCTGATAAAATTATAAATACATTGAAATGTGCCCTGTTTAAATTAAAAAGATATTTTAGTTATTTGAACCTTGATATTAATGTAAATAAGAGCAAATTAATAGTCTTTGGAAAGAAAATCCCTCAGATCTCTCAGATACACTATGATAGTATACGCATACCTGTGTGGCGACCGCCACTGCTATTATATTTATTTATAATATTCTTATACACAATATTTATCATATCTATCTATCTAAGTATTTTACGTATATATCTCCGTTTCCATTGACACTGCCTACCTCAGTGCAATGGAAGCGTGAGCTCCATTTCCTTAGGAAATTTGTAAATAACAATGCGCAGTCACCATGGCAACACAACCAGCGGCCATGGTCTTCGGTGCAGCGCCGCGCAGCTCCGCATGCGCGTCGAGCTACTCTGCGCCGAGATTGCAGCGCAGCGACGAAGATTGAATTCTCTTCTCGCCTACCTCTGCTTGACTAAAGTCGCAATTCAGTTTTATATTTCGTTTAAATCATTTCATTGAGTTTTTGTGTTTGTATAAAGTTTTCTTTCCGCCTTCTACTGTAAATATTGTGTGTGGAGATTTTCAGCTGTACTTTTCCCTATCGTGTAAATATAATTCTTCTGTACATAATTCATCGTGTATATATTCATTTACCGTGGGATAATACAGCAGCCTCATCCACACCCCCCCAAACTGGTGACCCCGACGTGTCTACTGAAGCAAAATTTTTGGGAGTTATTTTCACCAACAATTTATCATGGTACAAGTATGTGGATTCCATAATTTGTAAAGCAAACAGAGCATTTAATGTTTTAAAGTCTTTGTGTAGAACCTATTGGGGGGCAGATCCCAAAATATTACTAACATTATACAAGTCTGTAGTACGTAGCCATTTTGAATATGGTTTTCTTTGTTTTTCTTCTTGCAATCAGCTACTTGATAAACTTAATAAGATTCAGAATAAAAACTTACGTCTCATCACTGGTGCCTTCTGCACCAGTCCCATAAATTCAATGCAAATAGAGTGCAATCTTCCACCTTTAGATAAGATTCAAATTCCTCAAGTATAAGTTTTTGTTAAAGTATATGTCTTTAAATAATCATCCTTTGATCTCAAAAATAAAATTTTTGCAGTCTCGATTGCCTTTGGGGTCCATCTACTTGCTTCAAAATTTTTCTGAAATATCCAATTTTATTGTTAGTTACAATATTAACAAGACAGACAACTGGCCTTGTTATCAGGGCAGCTATGTTGGAAAATACCCAGAGATGGATATTATTATAGATAAGACTTTGAACAGCAAAGAGCAGTTTTACGAGTTGATCTCAACTTGGTGTAACTATAGATGTGTTTATACTGATGGTGCTAAAAACGACAATAGTGTCTCTGAAGCAATTTACGACTCTCGTCTGAAAATTGGTCATGCTATGAAGATCGACAAGAATGCAAGTATTTTCACTGCAGAGGCTCTCGCAGTTCTTTCTGCATTGCAACACATCCAACATAAACGCAAAGAGTCTGACCACTGGATCATTGCCTCGGACAGTATGAGTGTACTAGAAGCCCTAAATCATAACAGATTCGACACCAACTCGAGCTATCTTATCTACGGAATCAAAGACTTATGGAAAAATCTCACCTCTGCGGGTATGAATATCATGTTTATATGGGTTCCTGCTCATAAAGGAATTATTGGAAATGAAGCAGCAGACTTTTTGGCGAGGTGCACCAATTCAACGAACACATCATTTGTCACGGTGACAGCTCCTGCCATTTTAGAAATAGACCTGCCGTTTACTGACATACTTGTCAATCTAAAAAAGAAGGTTACTGAAGACTGGCGAAGACATTGGAATGACTTTTTAGGACAGAAGTGATTTACCTTCTCTCTGGACAGAAAGGACAGTGGTACGCTGCGATTCAAGAAACTGGGCCATCTAAGCAGCCATGGTTTTGCAAAGGAAAGAACTTCTTAGGTAGAAAATTTTACTCTAGTATATGCCGACTACGTTTTGGACACTGCAGAATCAATGCGCACTTACACAGAATGAAAATGGTGTCTTCGCCATTATGTCAGCATTGTAAGGTGACGTAATGATAACGAAACCATTGATCATTTAATTTATGAGTGTCGGTCCTTTGGCATCCAGCGCCTTTTGCTAATGGACGGCCTTACTAAGCTATACGAGCAAAAAGATATCCCGCTTAATGCTCAAGGACTACTTTCAAACCCGGATACGTTTCGGCCGCTGTTTCAGTACTTGATAAGTACTGTAGAAGAGATTTAAAAGACTGCAAACACACTGGATATGACAAAATATTGGATATGACAAGACGGAAAGTCACAACTAGATATGAAATTATTACTGGATTTGACTCTATATATTGAGGATAATGAAAAATATGAAGACTTGGCTTTGGCCTTTGAGAAAAATACCGACTCAGACATAAAGAAGATTAAGAACTGGCTTAGGCCTTGAAGAAAACCCCTACGAAGACATTAAAAACAATGAAAGAAACCAAAAAGGAGACATGATACAAAGAACAGGCTGTACGGTCATATGATCTTTGCCTATCTACGGATGAAGAAGGGAAAAAAAAAAAAATAAAATAATAATACTTATTTGCAGGAAAAGTCGTACTTTTAGAGTACCTACCTACCTACATAATTTTGTCCCAAAAGTTAGTTTTCTAATAAATTACATACTAGGTATGTCTAAAAGACGTGGAAATAAAAAAAATGTGGATTTAGATGAAGAATTTGAGGAAAAGAAAAGTGAAACACATGATCTAACCTTAAAGTCGATGGGTAAAAACAAAAAGAAAGGCAAGGGTAAAGGTGATGATGGAAGTAAAAGTGATGACGGTGGCAAAGTAACCAAGACACAATCAAACGTATCTGATGATGAGGGTCTACCTAAACCTGTCGGGAAAAAATCTCAAAAAAAGTGTGAGTCGGTTTCTGCTGATTACGCATCTACCTTATTTTAGTAGCCAGAGTGTGGTAAAGTTTTGTTGCATGCAATGCAATATTAATAGTATGCCAAATATGTCTGGGGCTCTAGCCAATCTGTGTAACAAATTTAGTACCAGTAGTTTTGTCGTGAAAGCAAGACAGCCAGAGTTATTTTAGCATTTATAAATTAGTGTGGATAGCTTAGGTGCTTCTCAGATCAATAATATTGTAGTTTCATCAAATTTTAATATGTAAATTGAGTGACAATGGGACTTACAGGTCAAAGGTCATTAATGATGATGTGGATTTACAAATTACAAGTCTTTTTATTATCATCTTTATTGTGATAAATTTAAATTTGCAGCTAAAAACAACAAGAAAGGAGCTGAATCATCTGATGAGGAACAAGATGACAGCAAGTCAATCATTAGCAATACAACTAGCAATACTTCTAAATCTGCAAGCAAATCTACCAAAAAGAAGAAAGGTTGGCATATAAAATACTAGTCGACCCGGCAAACTTTGTACGGCCTATAGGTTATGTTCTACATGTATTATACATATAAACCTTCCTCTTCAATAACTATATGCATTCAAAAAAACACATCAAAATTTGTTGCATAGTTTTAAGGATTCAAGCATTTTTAGCGGCAGACATGCAAAGCAACATTGTTTTATACTATGTATTGATATTGAATCTGCTTATCCATTTTTAATTAACATATGTAATACCACATAATTATAATGAACTTGCTTTATTTTTATGTAGAAAAATCAAGATAGCTGTTATGAGCTATTGCACTGCTAGTTTTAATTTTGTAGTTATCATCATGGAATAAATAAATTTATTGTAATAATAAATTATAATAAAATAAAATTTGTTTATTGTTATATGTTACATAGCCAGATTATCAAATTTTCAATGCTTACCATTTCTGACAAATACCTTTGGTTTAGATTGACTTTAGAAGATATTTATTTATTTATTTTCACAATGGGTGCTAACTATTTTTTTTCTACTATGCGTTCTACAGGTAAAGGTAAAAAGGATGATGACTGGTCTGATGAAGGCAGTGATGTGGAGCTCAAAGAAGCATCTGAAGAGGAGGTAGCTAAACCTGTTACTAAAAAGAAAGGTAGGCTATCTAAATATCTTCTCTGGCATTAATAGCTTAAAGCTACACATCAAAATGCTATTTTAGTTATTGACATGTGTCAATTTATACTGGAAACTAGATGACTCATATTTACAAAAATATTATTATTCTGTTATTCATAAAAACATTTTAGTTATTTGACATATGTTAATATAGACTGGATGTCACATATTTACCATGCAAAAAACCAGAGAAGAAGACCTCCAGTAAATCTATCTAAAATCTACTGTATCTTTATGAATAACACTGCTAGTCTTTAGTAAAGCTATTTAAAACCTATTGTATCTTTATGAATAATCAATATATATAAAACTCTTCCGTTACTGACTGACTGACTGACTGACAGACAACGCAGAGCCGAAACTACTGGGCGTAGCGTGCTGAAGTTTTGCATGTAGGTTCCTTAGGGAGTGTAGGTGAGCACTAAGAAGGGATTTCCCGAAATTCCCACGGGAACGGGAACAAACAGGAATTTTGTGTTTATGAGAAATCTGCGCGGGTGAAACCGCGGGGCAGCCTCTAGTATGGTAATATCAGGGCTGTGGTATCCAATGTTGTTCTATTATTTCAGCAAAAAATAAAAAAACCCATCAAGCAATGTCGTCAGATGATGATAATGATGATTCTCAATCAGTAGTTAGCAATGTTTCAAGTAATGCTGCCAAAGCTGCGGCGAAGACGGCAAAACATAAAAAGGGTGAGTGAAGTAAACCAGCATCACAATTCCTGGATTTCTTCTAGGCCCTTGAATCTAGGGACAGGTAGACATTCTTACATAATACCTAACCTGTTAGTTTTTTGGGTTGCTCCTCATGTTACTGTCAAAATCTAGAGAAAAAAATCAATCTTACTACTGCACAGGGGCAACCCATAAAATAAGTGTTTTTACTAAAAATCTTCTTTTAGGAACAGGAAAAAAAGATATTGAGTCAGATGAAGGCAGCGATAAGGAGCTGAACATGGAACCTTCAGATGAAGAAGATGTGCCACAGCCTGTATCCAAACTTAAAGGTAAGATATTTATCTAAGTAGGTATTTGTAAACTTGAAATAAAAGTAACTTTTTCTGTGTGATTGAAAGTGGAAACAAGAGTATAGCTTGAAGTGTGATCAGTTTACTCATTCTTGTATATATATATATATATAAATATATATAAATTTTATTTATTATTTTAGGAAAGCATAAAAGCAAGCAGGAGATTGATGAAATGGAAGAGGAAATAAAGAGGTTAAATTTAAAGGAGACCCTGCCTGAACTGGCACCCAAGAAGGAAAAAGTAAAGGTACTTATTTTTAATTTATGCTTTTGTGATACAATAAAAAAAAAAACTTTTAAAAATTGACTCCTCTAATTTGAAAAAGCAAAGAGAGTGCTTTCACTGAGTTACTGTATTTTCATTGGCCATTAAATTCAGTTCTGTCATCTTGAGATACAGTTCCCAATCACCAACCCAAGGAGAGTTCAGTTCTTTAGTATGTAAAATGTTTTCAGAAGGGCTCTAAGAAGGCTAAGAGTGAGGACATGTCAGAAGACGAGGCGCCAGATGATGACACAGTATGTAATTCATTTTGAACAAATAATAAGAAATAGTAGGTGCCTGCATCTTTGCCTAATCTTTTGTTCTTGCTATCGCTCGTCAGGTTGCGTTGTAACATAAGCGCCCTCTATATGGGTATCAGTGTTAAATATAGTTTGGAAATGATATCGCATGTGTTAAAACAGGGTGTTCCTGACGTCACATCATATCATCGTGCGACTGAACGAATGCGCTGAGCGAGTGAGTCTGTGTGCCGGCGGGCTAAGCCGACCGCCGTCCGAGGTAGGCCTCGGACCCGGTTCGCGGTACCGCGGCCCGATGATATGTTGTGACGTCAGTAACACGGGGTCTGAGCTTTATTCCAGATGTGAGCCCAATCTGCCTAGCCATTTTACTGTGAAAAGGTGATAAACATACACTAACCACATATAAAGTTATAACAGCGTGATCATCATCACAATCGCTGAAAATAATTATCCCACAGATTTACTGTGATCTGATAGTGATACCTGATATTTTCTCGGAGTTCTAAAACTAGTTCTCAATTCTAGCCAAAAGCGGAGCCAGAGAAGAAGCTGAGCCACAAGGAGAAGAAGCTGCTGAAGAAGCAGCAGGAGTACCAGAAGCAGGTGGAGCTGCTGACGGCGCGCGGCGGCCAGGGCCACAGCGAGCTGGACGCCAACTTCACCGTCAGCCTGGCGCAGAAGTCTGCCGGTACGAGCCTGTCCTAACATTCTATATTGTTAAGTACCTATATAACAATGGAAAATGACAGTTCTTTCATTTTAAATTACAGAACGGGATGCATTTAGTACTTTGATACTGACTAAAGATAGTGGCATGTAAATTTTAATTATCGTCTGAGCAGAAAGTTGTTTGTAGTGATCAGAAACAGAAATTGAGAAAATGACCAAACTCAATATTCAAGGGGGAATTAATTTTTTAGAAGTACACCCATGTCATAGATGTAATCTTAAATTTTCATAATCTAAATTAATTTTATTGTTAACATAATATCAATGGTGCAGGTCAAATGGCAGCCCTGGAGAACGCGGTGGACATCAAAGTGGAGAACTTCTCAATAAGCGCTAAGGGCAAGGAGCTGTTCGTGAACGCCAACCTGCTGATCGCGCACGGCCGCCGGTACGGGCTCGTGGGGCCCAACGGCCACGGGAAGACCACGCTTCTGAGGCATTTAGGTAATATTTGAGTTTTATTGCATTAGAACGTGTAATTTTAAGGAATTTTCTTGATGATCTATTGCCACATTGTCACTTACTTCGTACTTTTACACTTAACATTACTCGAGCTACTGCGCAGTTATCGTATTATTATACAACAAAATTGGCTTTTATTGAATTCATTCATTCATTGCACGATAGCGCCGAGTTAAGAATACTCTACTAGTCTACCGACCGACCAATAATAGCTCTCTGCACGACGACGTCAGTCTCACAACTAGTCGCCGATGCGAGCGTCAAGCGACAGCTCCGCGTCTAGTCGCAGCGACAAGACGATAATGCAGGAGAGTATGCCGCGACAAATCCGGCTACTAGACGCGTCGACAAGTCGCCCAGTTTGCGAGAGCACTTATATGCCCTAAATACTTTCGCAAACAAATAATAATAGGAAGGGGGGCGAGGAAGAATGGTGCGGCTTACCGTATACTTAAAGAGTGTATGTTGTGTGCGCAGCCCAGCGCGCCTTCCCTCTGCCGCCGCACATCGACATCCTGCTGTGCGAGCAGGAGGTGACGGCCAGCGACGCCAGCGCCGTCGACACGCTGCTCGAGGCCGACGTCAAGAGAACTGGTACGTGTGTGTGTGTGTGTGTGTGTGTGTGCCTTCACTCTGCCGCCGCACATCGACATCCTGCTGTGCGAGCAGGAGGTGACGGCCAGCGACGCCAGCGCCGTCGACACGCTGCTCGAGGCCGACGTCAAGAGAACTGGTACGTGTGTGTGTGTGTGTGTGTGTGTGCCTTCACTCTGCCGCCGCACATCGACATCCTGCTGTGCGAGCAGGAGGTGACGGCCAGCGACGCCAGCGCCGTCGACACGCTGCTCGAGGCCGACGTCAAGAGAACTGGTACGTGTGTGTGTGTGTGTGTGTGTGTGCCTTCACTCTGCCGCCGCACATCGACATCCTGCTGTGCGAGCAGGAGGTGACGGCCAGCGACGCCAGCGCCGTCGACACGCTGCTCGAGGCCGACGTCAAGAGAACTGGTACGTGTGTGTGTGTGTGTGTGTGTGTGTGCCTTCACTCTGCCGCCGCACATCGACATCCTGCTGTGCGAGCAGGAGGTGACGGCCAGCGACGCCAGCGCCGTCGACACGCTGCTCGTGGCCGACGTCAAGAGAACTGGTACGTGTGTGTGTGTGTGTGTGTGTGTGTGCCTTCCCTCTGCCGCCGCACATCGACATCCTGCTGTGCGAGCAGGAGGTGACGGCCAGCGACGCCAGCGCCGTCGACACGCTGCTCGAGGCCGACGTCAAGAGAACTGGTACGTGTGTGTGTGTGTGTGTGTGTGTGCCTTCACTCTGCCGCCGCACATCGACATCCTGCTGTGCGAGCAGGAGGTGACGGCCAGCGACGCCAGCGCCGTCGACACGCTGCTCGAGGCCGACGTCAAGAGAACTGGTACGTGTGTGTGTGTGTGTGTGTGTGTGTGCCTTCACTCTGCCGCCGCACATCGACATCCTGCTGTGCGAGCAGGAGGTGACGGCCAGCGACGCCAGCGCCGTCGACACGCTGCTCGAGGCCGACGTCAAGAGAACTGGTACGTGTGTGTGTGTGTGTGTGTGTGTGTGTGCCTTCACTCTGCCGCCGCACATCGACATCCTGCTGTGCGAGCAGGAGGTGACGGCCAGCGACGCCAGCGCCTTTGACACGCTGCTCGAGGCCGACGTCAAGAGAACTGGTACGTGTGTGTGTGTGTGTGTGTGTGTGTGTGTGTGTGTGCCTTCCCTCTGCCGCCGCACATCGACATCCTGCTGTGCGAGCAGGAGGTGACGGCCAGCGACGCCAGCGCCGTCGACACGCTGCTCGAGGCCGACGTCAAGAGAACTGGTACGTGTGTGTGTGTGTGTGTGTGTGTGTGTGTGTGTGTGTGTGCCTTCACTCTGCCGCCGCACATCGACATCCTGCTGTGCGAGCAGGAGGTGACGGCCAGCGACGCCAGCGCCGTCGACACGCTGCTCGTGGCCGACGTCAAGAGAACTGGTACGTGTGTGTGTGTGTGTGTGTGTGTGTGTGTGCCTTCCCTCTGCCGCCGCACATCGACATCCTGCTGTGCGAGCAGGAGGTGACGGCCAGCGACGCCAGCGCCGTCGACACGCTGCTCGAGGCCGACGTCAAGAGAACTGGTACGTGTGTGTGTGTGTGTGTGTTTTTTTTTTTTTTTTTTTTACTCCCACACAGGGTGAGGGAGAGGGTAATGAGGGAATACATTTACGTACAGAGTGTCGGACTCAATGCAAACGTGCGTGCCAAGCACTCAGCACTCTTACTACCGACTAAAACCTCGCCCCATGCTCATCTGCCCCTGAGTCCTCCGCGGCTCGCCGTAAAGCATTACTTCTCGGAGGGGGGTGTAGCTAGCTTCTTCTTGACATGACTGCTAACAAGCAGTCATTGCATATTATCTTCATCTCTCTCTCTCTGCTGCGCTCGGTCTCTTTCTTGGCGACGAAGTTCTTTAAGGACCTCTGTCGCAAAAGCGCTTGTCGCCTCCCAAATTTCCTTTGACGATAGCATAGCTGTTATCAAGGATTCCGGCTTGATTTTCTTTTTAACTTCTGCTTCCCACACTCTGCGGGATTCATTAAATCGCGGGCACATAAAGAATACGTGCTCAGCATCTTCATTGACTCCAGGACAGGACGGGCACTCGGAAGAACTATCATGTTTGTATTTATGAAGGTACTCCCGGTAACACCCATGCCCGGTGATCATCTGCGTCAGATAGTAGTTGACCTCTCCGTGACTGCGGTTTAGCCATTCTTCTATTTTCGGGATAAGTCGGTACGTCCACCTTCCATTTGTTGAGTTATCCCATTTTGTTTGCCATCGTAGTATGCTATTTCGCCGCTCTTCACTTTTCAGTTCCTCGGCGCTCATCGTGCTGGCTCCTTTCCGCCGGTAAAGGGCTTTCCGTTCTTCGGCAAGTTCCTCTATTGGCAGCATCCCGGCAATAACGCACACGGCATCCTCGGATACTGTGCGAAAGGCGCTGGCTACTCTCAGGGCACTTTGTCTGTATACTGGCGCGATCTTTCTCCGTGACTCCTGTATCCCCAGTGTGTCCGCCCATATGGGGATTCCATAAGTTAACACTGACGTGACCACCGAGGAAAGAATTATCCTCCTATTTTGCTTCGGGCCTCCTACGTTGGGCATAAGGCGTGAAAGGGCCGCCCGGGTAACCGATGCTTTAGCCCCTACATGTTCCGCCTGCTGCTTGAAGTTGAGACGGGCATCAATCATCACTCCCAGATAGCGAATGAACGGTTGAGATGTTATTTCATGTTCTCCAACGCGCAGTGTGATAGTTTCTAGAACCTTTCTACTACTTATGAGAACTGCCTCTGTCTTGTGTTCAGCTAGCTGAAGGCCAACTGAGTTCATCCACTGATTGATTGTCTCGTAGGTTAGGTCAAAAGCCAGATTAATTTCTTCGAGGTGCTTTGCAACGATGACTACGGCTACGTCATCGGCATATGCCACAAGCTTGACTTCCTTTGGCATTTCCAGTTTCAGTAGCCCATCGTACATGACATTCCACAGAAGGGGCCCCAATACAGAGCCCTGTGGGACTCCTCCAGTGATCCTGTATTCCTTCGGGCCGGCCTCCGTGTCGTATTTCAGAATCCTGTCGCTGAAGTAGCTTGCTACCATCCTCCGTAGGTATCCTGGCACGTTCATCTCTATGAGGGCTGTCATGACGCAGTCCCACTTGGCAGAGTTAAACGCGTTCTTGATATCCAGGGTTGCCACTAGACAGTACTTCTTAGTGCCTCCCTTCCATCTTTTGCCTGCAATTGCGTTTTTGGCAGTTTGCACAACTAGGTCTATCGCATCCAGGGTAGAGCGACCTTTCCGAAAACCATATTGGTTGTCGGAGAGCCACGGCTCGACGGTTTTTTCTATCCTTTTATGTATAATACTCTCCAATATTTTCCCCGCTGTGTCCAACATGCAGAGTGGGCGGTAGGCTGAGGGATCATCTGGCGGTTTCTTTCCTTTAGGGAGTAGGACCAGCCTCTGCTGTGTGTGTGTGTGTGTGTGTGTGTGTGTGTGTGTGTGTGTGTGTGTGTGTGTGTGTGTGTGTGTGTGTGTGTGTGTGTGTGTGTGCCTTCCCTCTGCCGCCGCACATCGACATCCTGCTGTGCGAGCAGGAGGTGACGGCCAGCGACGCCAGCGCCGTCGACACGCTGCTCGAGGCTGACATCAAGAGAACTGAACGTAAAGAACTGGTACAAATACATTTAAATTTAGGCCTCATCAGCACTTCGATTTTATTCCGCCCGAAATATTTGCAAATTACTACAAATTTTTACGCGGATCTAAAAAAAAAACTTGGAATATAGGGTAGAGAGAACGTAAGCGACTATTAATATAGGATTTTCCGTTAGGGATACACTTGGGAATGTAGGTTCCTTAGGGGTAGTAGGGTAGCATGAAACCAGTTAAAGCTCTAAATGTTATAAAATCCACTCTTATTCAAATCTCTGTAATACTTAGATTTATTTAGAGCGATTAGTGAATAGGTATATGGTGATATTGCAAGATTAACGTTAACTATAAAGAACCTTGATCTTCTAATAATGCAGTTTAAATAAGATAAGAAGCACAGATTAATTATATTTCGCTTGTTTTCAGAGTTATTGAAGGAGTGCAAAGAGTTAGAAGCTGAAACGGAAAAAGGAAATCTTAGCAAACAAGATAGGCTGAACGAGGTGAGTGAGTGAGATGGAATCTAACATAGGTTTTGACTTATATCTAAGTGATAAAACTTTCTAATTTTGAAGTTTTTTACTTGTCCAGACTGCTGTTTTCTCTCCAATTATGTTGTATACTGTGTTCGGGCACCCTATACACGGCTTCTATTAATATAATTAAGGGCTCAATTGACTGATTACTAAAGAGTAATTTATTAACTTTTATGACGTGTTCTATTTTGTTCTTATTATCTTCATACTCTTGTTTATGCACAGGATATTATGTTTTTTTTTATATTGTAGTTTATTAAAAAATAAATAAGTGATACCTTGTGGATTACAATGCATGAGTGTCGCTCAAGAACGGTCGGTGTAGCTATCTGTGGGGGAGAACTATGTCTAGCAGTGGCCGTCTTTCGGCTGAGATGATGATGATGATACAGTTTGGCAATGTTGTCTTAAAACAAAACCTTTTTTATTTTGAGTTGAAAACCCAAAGAAATATTAAGTTCTAGTAAAGAAACAGATCACGAATTTGTTGGTTTTTGATTTCGACTAACTTTAGGCTTAAATCTTGTTTTTTAAGGGGGAAAATGAATAAAAATTACTAAGTCCACATAAAAAGTGGCGCCCCGATCATTTTTAGTTATCTGTGCCAAGCTGTAGAATAGAATAACTCTTTATTGCAATCAATAGACTTAATATAGGTGATTACAATTTATAATTACTACATTGATTGCAATGGGCGGCCCTATCACTTAAAGCGATTTCTTCCAGGCAACCCATTGTCATGATCAAGTAAATTACATAAATGAATGGTGGGTTGGTCTAAAAAAAATAAAATCTTTAATTTTAAACAATATTACCTGTTTACCTGTATTACCTATTGCTGTACCTTGTTTCCTAGACGTAATTTGTGTAAATAAATGCCTTATTTACCCATCTACCGATCTATCGTATGTGGTGTAGGTGTACGCGGAGCTGAAGGCGATCGGCGCGGACTCGGCCGAGCCGCGCGCGCGCCGCATCCTGGCCGGCCTGGGCTTCAACAAGGCCATGCAGGACCGCGCCACCAAGAACTTCTCCGGCGGCTGGCGCATGCGCGTCTCGCTCGCTAGGTACGTAGATATGGCAGCGAGTGGAATACCTGCCTTAGCGACGGGGTCACAGAGCTTAAATAACTAGTTACGCATTGAATGGTCGAGTCAATGTCAACATAAATGTCCACAGCAAATAGCGTTGTCTTAGGCTAGATCACATTGTGATGAAACTGAAATTAAAATTGGTAATGCCTTATTAAAAAAAAATATTATGTAAATCTAAATCTGATTAACCACATAATATTGTTTAAGTATTTATATAACATACATTTATCTTGAACTAGTCGACCCGGCGCACTTCTTACTGCCTCAACTCTTGCTATTTTGTGTATGTATTATATTTATAAACCTTCCTCTTGAATAACTCGATGTATTAAAAAAAACCGCATCAAAATCCGAAGCGTAGTTTTAAATATATAAGCATACATAGGGACAGACGCGAGAAGCCACTTCGTTTTAAACTGTATAATATTTAACTATAATTCCTTGTGTTTTATTGCTAATAGGTGGGTTTACTTTTCAAAACTCCTCGTTTCATGGATGTGTTGTTTACAGTATATTATTGTTCACAGAGCGCTCTACATAGAGCCAACGCTGCTGCTGCTCGACGAACCTACCAACCATTTGGATCTCAACGCTGTCATTTGGCTAGACAAGTAAGTTTCCTTTATATTTGGTACAGTTTCCCATATAATGAAACTTAATTGTATATATTAAGTTGTTATTATGGAATTCATTTTAATTTAATTAGCTAAGAATTCACTCTACCGGCATGTAATCAATTGAATAATTGGTAAATTCGATTGTGTTAAATTAATTTTTTAGATGTTTTTATTATTATTATCCCATATTTTTCATTATTTCTGGAAAGTCCCAATAAACGAATCCCACTCCTGATAAACTGACCGATGCTGATTTTTTCTTGACAACTGATAATTTAAAGAAATTTTCTAGTTTAACTATAACTGACATAACTACTCATAATTATTCGAAAAATGTATTAATTTGGTTGAAGCTTAACGTTATTTATTCACTCTAGAGCCCCCAACTAGCTAGATACTGTATTTAGGATGCCACAAACATACTGAAAGAGATCCAGACCGAGAAACAAATTCATCATAACAATGTTTTGCAGTTACCTGCAAGGCTGGAAGAAGACGCTGCTAGTAGTCTCCCACGACCAGTCCTTCCTGGACAACGTGTGCAACGAGATCGTGCACCTCGACCAGCAGCGGCTCTACTACTACCGCGGCAACTACTCCATGTTCAAGAAAATGTTCGCTCAGAAGCGCAAGGAGCAGCACAAGGAGTATGAGAAGCAGGAGAAGAGGCTCAAGGACTTGAAGGCGCATGGACAGTCCAAGAAACAAGCTGTGAGTTGGATAAATACGATAATGGGACAGCTACAATGTTCTCCTCAGTGTTTGGGCGAATTGAGATAACTACAATATCAATATATAATAATTAATGGCTTAAAACTTGAACAAGCGAGGGTTGTAATACCACCCGAAGCGGAACAGCTTTACACCCACGATGTAACTCTACTTTTCATTCCGTTATATTATTCCTTCTCTACGCTAGGATAAAATCATTGAAACTCCTACTGCGCTCGGGTTCTAATATGAGTACCCTAGTCAAAATATGTACATCACTTTTAATTATTGTTATACACAGTCTGTTTTTTACGAGGCGGTAGTAAATCAAAAGAGATTTAGCTCACCATACCTAAAAGCTTCCATAAAGCAGCTTAGAACAAAATTTTAAGATTTGACTCTTGTTGCTTTAGGAACGTCATTCCTAATGACGATGATGAGTTGAATTCCTCATTTGATTTGATTGATTATGGCCTTGTCACAATCACTCAGTATAATCTACTATTACTGAAACTCAAATGCTACCTCATTTCTTTGCAACAATAAAGGAGAAGAAGCAGAAAGACGCGCTGACGCGCAAGCAGGAGAAGAACCGCAGCAAGTCTCAGAAGGAGGACGAGGACGGCGGCGCGCCCGCCGCGCTGCTGCAGCGGCCCAAGGAGTACGTCGTCAAGTTCTCCTTCCCCGACCCGCCGCCGCTGCAGCCGCCCATCCTCGGCCTGCACAGTCAGTACATTGCTTTATCTGTAAAACGTTAATAATAATACCCTCAGATTGTACACTTTCGGCGTTTACGCATCTAATCACTCCGACTCCCGCGTAGAGGAGATACTAGAGCATAGCTCGAATTGCGCTAGGGTTCGGATGCTGCGTTTTCTCACTGTTTTAATTTTTAATGAACTAAATCTTATTTAGTTTTTGCAGGCGTCAGCGAATACAAAACAATACCGACATGGACGAACTATTTCGTCTAGCGTAGTGCTGGAGTGAGATGCTGCTGTTTTTTGCGTCGCTTTTGAATATATAAAAAAAATTAATTTTAAGGGAGGATTTCAGTAAAAGTTTAAGGGAGGAAGGGTCTTCATTTCATGATTGGTCCTAGGCATCTTATGAAAAACAGTTTGAAATGTGTCAATATTATCGTATAGTATAGTATACCAACTAATTATGTACCATAAATAGTCCCTAAAATTATTAATATCTGCACTAGACGTGGACTTCAACTTCCCTGGTCAAAAGCCCTTATTCAAGGGAGTTGATTTCGGTATCGACCTAAGCTCACGTATAGCTATCGTCGGCCCCAACGGCGTGGGCAAGTCTACATTCCTGAAATTGCTGGTCGGAGAGCTCACTCCGATCAAAGGCGAGCAACTGAAGAACCATCGATTGGTAAGTTTTATTGTTTTGTTTGTGCTTGAATATTGAAAAAAAAAAAAAACTAAAAACAATATTCCTTAGTTTTTCTGAGAAGCAATAGTTCAATTCTAATCAAATTCTATATTTTAAGTTCAAATTTTAATAGACAAATAAGTCTGATATTTCTAGCCTAGCTAACTCGCTCCTCATTGTTTCAGTGTCTGTCTCAAAAGCTTGCTACAAACCTTTATTTCATCAGCTATTTCGGGTTAAAAAACTGAATGCCTCCGCTCTAACTGGGTACATCTTTGTACCCGAATTTCTATTTGATTAAAACGTTATCTTTCCAAAAAAAAAACAGAGGATAGGTCGCTTCGACCAGCACTCGGGCGAGCACCTGACGGCCGAGGAGTCCCCAGCGGAGTACCTGCAGCGGCTGTTCGGGCTGCAGTACGAGAAGGCGCGCAAGGCGCTGGGCACGTTCGGGCTGGCCGGCCACGCGCACACCATCAAGATGAAGGACCTCAGCGGCGGACAGAAGGCCCGGGTCGCGCTCGCTGAACTCACGCTTATGGCTCCTGATGTTATTATATTGGTAAGTGATGCTGCTGCCGCAGGTGAGTCACCAGAATCCCATCGAGGTTGTACCACAAGACGTTCCGTTTGGATGACGGGACGATTAAATTATTGATGCTTGAATTTATATTTTGCGATACCTTTCCTTAGCATACTTAGATTGGTAAGGTTGAAGAAGTACGTGGTTTTTTTTTGTTTAGTTAGTAATCTTACACATGAAAATTTATCCAAATACTTGACTGAGGCATTAACGATTTTGAAAAAGATTTAACTATAGGTATAACTGAGGATTATAAAATTGTAAATTTTTTAGGCAGCAAGCACCAGTTTTTTGGGCTATAATTGAATATCCCAAATTTTCCTAGCAACCCCCAACTAAAAAACCGCTTCGACACCTGACAGGACGAGCCGACAAACAACCTGGACATCGAGAGCATCGACGCGCTGGCGGAGGCCATCAACGAGTACAAGGGCGGCGTCGTCGTCGTCACGCACGACGAGCGGCTCATCCGCGACACCGCCTGCACGCTCTACGTCATCGAGGACCAGACCATCAACGAGGTATGCCTCCTTCAATCATTATATCACAGCCCCCGGCCCCCTCCCTACTAGTACGTCGTCGGCTATCGTCGCCGCAATACCACCTGAGTGAGCTATAAGTGTCAAAAGGTATAGTAAAGTAACGCGCAACGCGGCTTAACGCAATCCGCTGTAATGCGTCATTGTGACCCTCATTAGCACTCGCTAGCTCCTGATTGGTCGTAAGATCATGCCGCCGCGTGCGCGAATACTATTATCGATTTGCGCCTATAACCCGTCTTACGCATGTCACTATGTGGCTCCAGAAGACCCACAAGTGCGAGCGAGATAGTCATAGAGAAATTATTAATGGCTGCAGTACTCAGTTGGTAATGCGGCGAAAACCAACGATATTCATCATGAGAATGTCGCTCCCGTTGTTGATCTCGGTGCTTCTGCACCACAGCCGACATCATGCCAACTGAACCTCAGAGCCATTGCTGTTATTTTGTGCAAGCCAACGAGGTCTTTTTTTAAACTTTTTGTATGGGTATAATTTAGTTAGATCGAGGGTATTGTGTATTGATTGTCTGGTTGGTTTGAGCCGATTTTGTAGTTGTCCCATTCACTTTTCACTACATTTTCGTGTTATACTCTTCCATGTGCGACATGTACTACAGTTGATCCATTCTAGTACCACACGTACTAAAGTTTTTACATTCTCGTACCTCACGTACTAAACTTGTTACATTCTCATACCGTACGGACTACAGTTGATCCATTCACATAGCACACGTACTACAGTTGCTACATTCTCGTACCACGCGTACTACAGTTGATCCATTCTCGTACCACACGTACAGTGGCGGTCGAGGTCGGCGTAACACTTCCAGTTTTTCTGTATTGCAAAATAGCTCTTGTTCATTGGTAAAACAGTTTAGGGCGCACGAGACTATAGACAAATCTGTTACGCTCTCCTAGACCGCCATTGTACTACAACAGTTGATCTATTCGCATAACACACACACTTTATATTCACTCAAACTTCATTGTTAATCTACATATCTCAATACAGACAGGTGCTTACAATTATACCTAGCACACATAAAAGCGTAGCGCACAATGCTAAATGAGTGTGCGTCCCCCAGGTGGACGGAGACTTCGACGACTACCGCAAGGAGCTGCTGGACAGCCTGGGCGAGACCATCAACTCGCCCTCCATCATCGCCAACGCCGCCGTCGAGCAGTAGCCGCGGCGCGAGGAGTGCGCGGCGCTGCCCGCTGCCCGCTGCCACTCGCCACTAGGTACTAGGTACTGCTTGTCTTACTGTATCATTCATTTGGACTTGAAATGACCAATAAGAAAGAGACAATAACTCTAAAAGCCCCTTTACAATAGCCTAGTAGAGTTCTGTTAGTTTATTTTAAAAGGTTGTTCATCGATTGCATAGAAAATATTACACTCTTGGTACCAACTGCCAATACAAGAAAACTAAGAAGGCACAAGAATGAGAAATCTGGTAGTTCATTTATACTTATTTTAAATATTATCGATTATTAGTTGTAAGGCGTTTTTAAATTACCATTGCAATCAGTATGAAATTTGATTATAAAATTTACGGAGATGTGTATTATGATTTTAACTGTAAATATTGTCAGTAAATCGCTTCAGAAATGTAATGATACGCTAGTCTAACATTTTGTTTATAAACTAAATTTAATTTGAAATAATAAACGATGGTGCTCGTAATTAAGTTTGTCCCTATTTCGTTCACACAAAACGTAACTTAGTATTTATCGAAATAAAATTTGTTACAAAATTGTCATAAAACTAGTTTTTCATTATCTAACCAATAAAAATAACTTTTTTTACAATCAAATACATTATTTGTAAAATAAGAAGAGCTTTAAGTACAGGGTTTAATAGATTTAATTTAACAAAGATTAAGTAATGCATTTTTTTAACAACGAAATCCTAAAAATAAAAGTTGGCAAAATAATGAATAAGGTAACCTGGCCGCGGCAGGCTCCCCGCCCCCGCCCCCGCCCCTGCCCGGCCTCCATTAGAAACTTCTCGGCTTCATTAGACGATTTAAAACGCAAATTCCCTCTGCGATTGTAACTTTTTTCCACTTCTTGAAAGGAACCTTCTTTTAAACTCGGAAAGAAAATTAGAATTCTTCCCTTTGAAGGGAAGGAAAACGTGTTTTAAAAAGATTCATTTGGATGCTCTGTCCAATCTTCCAGAATAATAATGTCGGCAGAGCGCTTAGGTTTGTAGATAGCTGGTAAGACTAATGAATGGTGCAAAAGGTCGATAATATAACAGTTTTCCACCCCGAAGGGAAGAAAACAATTATTTTAGGTCTTGCCGAGGCTTGACCTTTCGGAGATTACCCTACCTACCTTAACGTCCTGACGTGCTGGCTACCTTACCTGTAATGTGTCTGTGTGCGTGCGATGCGGGGCGCGCGGGGAGGAGCCCCCCCCGCGCGGCTGCGGCGGCTGCCCGCGCGCGGCGTGTAGCCGCGGCGGACCTTCAGTATCTAGCTCCGAAAGCCGGCAAGGACTTGCTCAGGTCAAGCCTCGGCAAGACCTAAAATAATTGTTTTCTTCCCTTCGGGGTGGAAAACTGTTATATTTTAGTTCTGTGCCTTCGGCTTGACCTTTCGGAGACGTGTCTACTATCTGCCGGCGCTGTAAAGCATACTGTGACCAAAACCCTTTAATGGGTAATTTAAACAGGTCTTGCTAAATAACTGCAACAATTTATTCTGTAATTATAAACAGCTACAGTGATATCCGAGCTGAGCACTATACGATATAATCATTCCTTTAATAAGTTTTTAGGAAAATCATATGGAAATAAAACACCGTTAAATCAGCTCACAACTCGTAAACATAACACCAAAATACACATTTTAATGAAACAAAACATTTACAGCAAACTTAATTAATATTAGAAATCCCCAGTCATGCTAGGAATCATAAGAGGTTAAAAGAAACCACCTAACGTTTTCGTAACTAAGCTTTATGGACGATCTTTTATTACAATAAATGCTTAAAAAGTAATTTGAACCACGCCAATTTTGCTCGTTTCAGAATCTCATCTAACGGGGTGTTATTCTGAAAACTTTTAGACGCTGCGGCTGCTCTTAGAATCTGTATTAAAGTTAATTCCTGAATCTTTGATTGGCACTTTGAGCCAGCCAGCGATAACTGTCTTTAAGTTCACCTCTTGTTATAAATAAGTTATGTTTCCCATCGGCGGTTAAACCCATGTGACTAGACTAAAATTTTGGACCCCTAAAATGTACTTGACATTGAGACTATCAGTCCTGGACCTAACCCTATGCCAAACTGTATAATAGTAGTGTATGTCCTGTCACAATGCTGAGAACTCGAAAGGTCGTGACGACTTGAAGCTAATAAAAAAGGTCAAGACTTCATGACGAGAAACTTGAATTTAAACCATACCTTTCAGGTAAACATCATCCTAACAACTGCAGAAAATACCGCACGTTCCAAATTGGAGTCTAAGGAACTGATGAAGCACACGTCTTTATGTAGATTGCCCTGAGTATGGCTATCATCAGCGGGAAGGAGCACCGTCTGTGCCCTAAATCATTGAACGAATCAGTCTCTTTTCCCACAGGTAGAAACCCGGTTACTTACTAACCCAGGTATTTAGGCAATATTCTGGGGTCGAGGACTGCTGGGTTTTATACCATTTTGTCAACACCACGAGACGCACTGTTTCCAAGCCGACTCGTCATACGTCAAGAAGAAACTCACTAAGCCGACTGTATGAGTTTTACATCATCAGGATTTAATCCTAATACAATAGATTACGCTCCCCATGATTTCCAGCGATGGCGGGTTGACTACCAAGTCTATCACGGGTCCACGGCCCGGCATTTCAGGTGCACAACTAGAATCCGGCTGACCAATTGAGGAGCCGTAGTACCCTGAGTATCAAGGGAGTAGGGGAAAATCACATGCGACGACATTACTTCCAACCCTGCTAAACGAGTCAATGAACTAAACATAAAGATCTCTCGCATCCATAGAACCTATGCTAGCACTACCTTCGATAACCATGTTGAGAACAATTTAATCTGGGGAATGCCCACTTGAAAATATCTTCTCGGTAATAACTTCAGATGCCAATCTGGCAAAATCTTGTGTCTCGAAAGACTATCCGCAATCGTATTAAACAGACCGACATGGTAAGTATATCGTTTGAATGGTCAAAAACAGCTTGCAAATTCAACAGAAGAAGACCAGAGACCTGCCTCCATCCGCGACCAAACGATCTGTCTTCTCGTCGGGGAGACTCTTCGCGTTTCACTGCGCATACCACAAAACTCATAGAAACTCTATCTCCTGAGAAAATTTAATGTCAAATTTCTGAAGGCTGATACACCAACCGATGAAGAAGACTTTCTGCAAAACCGATCTGCATCTCGAGGACCTCTGGATCCTGATGAGCGATTGAAAAGTCGTATAAATATACTAAATAATCATCTCTACAGGCCAAGTCAACTGCCAAAATGCTAGACGCATTGGGCCTCTGGGCAAGACAGACAGGAGTTACAGGGCACGGACGTATTTTAAGCATAGCCAAGTAATCAGTTCCCTGTTTTGAATGGCTGTGACCGCATTATGAAACAATGATATGTAGCAAACATTATGCAACAATTTTAGATAACAATCAAAATGATAGCAATAACCAATATAACAAAAACGTCTACACAGATGGAGCAAACAATAAATAAAGGCAGCGGTGGTGGAGTATTCTCACCAGACCTTAATTAACAATACTCTGTTAGCATGGGCAAAAACGCGACCGTTTTTCAAGCGGAACTACTGAGCGTACTTCATGCAGTGCAGAATCTAAGGGACACGGTAAACAGCATTATCCGCATTGAAACATAGAGTGCATCAGTGTTATGCGCCTTGCGTAAGCCAATTACTAAGTCAGTGCAGAATCTAAGGTACACGGTAAACAGCATTATCCGCATTGAAACAGACAGTGCATCAGTGTTATGCGCCTTGCGTATGACTAAGTCTGGTGAACTGGCATCAAGAACTACAAAGGCTGTGTACCCAACAAGGAAGCCATATATTTTTACAGTGGACAAAAAGTCTTAAACGACCCAGTAAATGTCGAGACGGATAAGTTGGCAAAATTTGGAGAAAACAGGTTGCCAATAGGCCTTGAACCTTTTATATATCCCCAAAAATAATAAGACAAAAATTACTTCAAGAAACACCAATCGACTCTTCTGAGGAATCCGAATCGCGATGACTTTAGACAAACTAAAGCGTTTGCACCCACAGATAATCTAAAGCTCACACGCTACTTTTTAGAACTTTCCCAAAAACGTTTAACAACTCATGTGGAGCTAATAACTAGACTGGACACTGTTCATTAAATAAGTGACAGACAGCCAGTGCAGGGATAGCATGGAAGTATATGAGACGGTGGAGCATATGCTGTTAGACTGTCCAGCCATAATAGAAACGGTTGTCCCTTCTTGGTCCAGCTGACCACCTAGCTGAGCTGTTGGAGCATCCTGGCCTCATCCTGTAGTTTGCTAATGAGCTTGGATGGCTTCAATAAACGTGGGGAAATGCACTATGGCTCCAAGCACGCGAGCTAAGTGCAGGCACATATTAACCTCCACTGAAGAAGAAGCATCTCTATGTCTCTCTTCAGGCTTACTATCCATCTGCTCATCCGAGAAAATGCGGTGGACCCTTGAGAAACCACATGGAAGGAACGTCATTCGAAATAACTTCCCTGCGCGAATGAGAAGTTTTTCCGATGGCAGCTTCTTATTGAAATGTGGAAATGAGCCTGACCAATAATATCTCACTATCCAAGATGGTCTCCTGAAGGAAGTTTGGTAAATCGTTTGGTTTGATATGATGAAATTCTTGAGAGCAAAGGTCTCAAGCTCTCTCTCTCTCTCTTCAAACGACGGAAATCGAATAATTGCATAAATTTTTTGTTTGTTTTTAAAAATAGAAACATCTTTGATATAAAAACAGTTGCGGCAGTGGACTGGAGTGGAGTAGGGGAGAGTTCTACCACTACTGAGGATACCTGGATTCCAATTCTATAAACATCGCAAGGGACATCTACGACAAAAACCTTACTAGATCGTAGTGTAGGGGGACTGACTATAGTGACAATATTTTCTTAGTAACTCCAACCTCGGGCGCACCTTGGGCGAGCCCCTTGAAGTGGTTGGAAAAGAGGAAGATGTTGATCGACCCCGCTACGATGACTGAGGCTGCTGGTACCATTCGACTACTCCGCCTGTGAACACCTGAGTAAGACAGCCCTCCGTTATCTTTTACTAGACTTTTATAAAGTTAGTCAACTCCTTCTTATCGAACAGGTGAGTTAGAAACGGTGGGATGGCCAATGATGCCATCACCAAGCATCTCATTCTTAACTTTGAAAACTCTGCGCTTTGATTCCATTATATCCAACAACGGGCGCACACGAACTGAAAAAGACGTTAGCTCATTGTTTATTTTCAGTGCGTTAAATGCATGACCAGTCAGCCTTCAAATGTTTTTCGACCTCTTCATACCGAATCCTGTACTAGCTCTGCGAACCAAGTCTATGGCGATCATTATATGCTGTTCTGCTTTCTTCACACTGTGTGAAAAATAGTTGTCCGCATGTGACGACAGCCATCTGTGGTTGGGCACGACTATCACAGGACAGGTCATGCCCCGACAGAGATTCAAGAGTGCTCTGGATAAGCATCAGAAATTATTTCTTTGTCAAACTCAGGACCTATGGACCCTCGTGACTTACTCTCCTAATCTTATCCACCAAGAAGGAAAATATGCTGTCCATCCTTTCTGAAGATAACAAGAGTCAGCTGTCGTCATAAGACATTGAATGCGAGGAGTCACGCCTCTTTTTATTATTTATTCGATGCTGTAGAAACACCTTTCGTTTCCGGCATTTATCTTCAACTTCCGACAAGCTTCTCAATGAAATTATATTAGCATTATGCAATCAGGGTTGAGCCACTTCTACTTGCTTGCTTAAAGAGTTCGGTACGAGCTGCTGAGCCTCTTACAGTTCATAAGCTTATTATGGTGGTCCGATAATAAGTGCCCGTGAGTATTCTCACTCGCCACTTTGCAAAGCAACCCAAGCATTTTAGGAAGACCAAGTCTAAGCACTTGAGGGGTAAAACTTGGGGTGCACGGCTCGATGTACTGATCCATTTGACTCGATCTTTATGTATTGTGGCTCGATTGGTCAGCCGCGCGGCACGATTGGTGAGCCGCGCGGCTCGATTTGTGAGCCGCGCGGCTCGATTTGTGAGCCGCGCGGCTCGATCGGTGAGCCGCGCGGCACGATTGGTGAGCCGCGCGGCTCGATCGGTGAGCCGCGCGGCACGATCGGTGAGCCGCGCGGCACGATCGGTGAGCCGCGCGGCTCGATTGGTGAGCCGCGCGGCTCGATCGGTGAGCCGCGCGGCACGATTGGTGAGCCGCGCGGCTCGATTTGTGAGCCGCGCGGCTCGATTTGTGAGCCGCGCGGCACGATCGGTGAGCCGCGCGGCTCGATTTGTGAGCCGCGCGGCTCGATCGGTGAGCCGCGCGGCACGATTGGTGAGCCGCGCGGCTCGATTTGTGAGCCGCGCGGCTCGATATTTGGGCGGCGCGGCCCGAATTTCGGGCCGCGCGTCTCGAGTCTTGAGCGCCAGCTCAAAGAAACGAGGGTAAGGCTGACCAAGATAAAGCACAAAAAGCGCTATACCAGTATAGGAACTGAGTTTAGAAACAGGACAGTTTGAGTCGCTGTTACGCTACAACCACGATCTTATCGCGAGGCGTAGCAGCACATCCGAACGCCTTGAAAGGTAAAGCATACTGAAGGTCCGCCGCGGCTACACGCCGCGCGCGGGCAGCCGCCGCAGCCGCGCGGGGGGGGCTCCTCCCCGCGCGCCCCGCATCGCACGCACACAGACACATTACAGGTAAGGTAGCCAGCACGTCAGGACGTTAAGGTAGGTAGGGTAATCTCCGAAAGGTCAAGCCGAAGGCACAGAACTAAAATAAAATATTAAATTTTTAAGAAATCTCCACACTTGCAGTATAGAATACAGACGTGCTGCAATACCTTGAATCGTATTGAAAAAAATAATTTTAATTAAAAAAAAATTCATCTCCACAAACTTGCCTGTTCATATAAGTTCATTAACTATAAAGAAAACTTTATTACGATATACTATTAGAGAGTATATTAAATTACGGGTAAGTCACAGAGCCCCGCACCGACTCGCCTGAGGCAAGCTGCCTCCTCACATAAAATGTAATTCTGTATTATAAGATGCAAAGCCACGAACAGATTTCCTTCCACACACTCTACTAACAGCGTTACGCCGAATTATCTGCTAACAAGCCAACAATGAGAGGTTTGGATATCACCCCAAGAGCCTATTACACTCAGAGTGCCGCTCCCACCCTCCCAAATAATGTAGAGTCAGTGGACCTTACTGCGGTTGTCGTAAGGGCGAAAATAGAATGAGACCCTCGTACGTCTTTGCTGCGACAGGGTTCCATAGAATCAAGTACACTGTGTACACAATAGAAACGATTATTCTCCCCCGCGGTATGATTTTATTTGTACATTTATTGCGTCGCCGAAGAGATATTTAAATTTCATTAGGTTTGTTTTACACTTAATTTGCGAGGGGAGCGTCGCAGTGGGGTGGAGCGTGTGGCGCGAGCCTTTCAACTTGTTTCGAATCATGTCGTCAATGCGACGCCCCACGGTAATAATACACAGCCCTTTGGATTAAGTTTTAGATTGTTGATTTTGTATTAGATAGTCAATTTAAAGCTCTTTATAGTGAGTTGGAGGTTTTGGGTTACATTAGCCATATTGGCATTGTATTGTTGTCTAGTCTACTTACGAAATATGTTATTGTTGGCTTAAAATTTGCACTTTTAGTATCGTTGAATACAATTTGATACCTAACTCTTCCATTAACAGCTCTAAGAGCGACCATAAAACTCCATTTCCCGAGCGCGCAGCTTCACGCCGCTTGCAGCGCACTTTTCCAGCGGAGTCCATTAGCGCCCGCCGCGATCTGTCACAATCATTTTTCTTTTCCGCCGCCGCCGCTGATTCGCCGCCACGCTCGCCTGAACACCAATGGCTGAACCGCGCTTGGTCCTTAGCTCCTCTATAGCTAGACTATTGATGGCTAGAAAATTGATGGAGTGGAGTATAAACTGGACTGAAGAAGCATCAGTCCCAAAACGCATTCAAATCGGTTCACTAGTTTTGTCTTTTAGCGAACACTAATGAAAAAAAATAATCAAACATTTTAAATATTTTGAAAATAGGATCCCCATGTTTCAAATCAAATATCTATTTTTTTTATGTACAGGAGTGCAACTATTCAAAAGCTGAAGAAAGGCTTGATACGGCTTTATACAGAGAGGTAAAGATGAAATGCTTTTTCGTTGTTTTTTTACCCAAATCTTCCAAATAATTCTTTGTTCAAGTTTTCAAGTATGTAAGTATCAAGAGTGCTTGGTCGAAGGTTCGATATCGGCTTTTATTACTTACAGGGCAAAGGGCCGGTCATTAGCGGAATAAAGCAGCCGTCACATTAATGAAGTGCGTTTTGTTGCAGTGTTACTTGTTTTGGGTGTTAACTAATATTTTCCAACACTGTCTTCCTTACTGACACTAAGACTATTTATTAAATTATAGATAAGGAATCACTATTCAATGTGACTTTATAATCTTCTCTTCTCTTGGTTGTGTTTCTACATTTTAGGACAGTTTTTTTTGTATCATAGAACTTTATATTTATGAGTTTTCAGTTTTTAAGAGCAAATTTAGTACCTCAACTTTGCTGGGAAAGTGCATGTATTGTAATAGTTTCTAAACAACATTGTTGCACTTACAATATTGCGGTGGGAGCAATAGCTTGTGTGAAACGTCGCAATTAATGAACGGGGGATGAATTGTGGCAATTATTAACACTTTACCTAGTTATGGGGCTCGCTAGCAGGCGGCGGCGGCGCGGCGGCATGATTGATCACCGCAAACACCGCGCCACTGAATAATAGAGCGGATCACGACATATGATACGTTTTATCATTGTGTATTACAAATTAATGAACACCACTATTTGGTAATGTTGTTATGTTACATTACTTTAATAATGATGGCCTTTCGTGACATTCGGAAGCTTTCCGATTATTGAAAATTGGGCGTAAAGTATATTTCAAATTATTTTCTGATTAGTTTATCCATAACGAATCTTTAATGCTAAGGAATTTGAAAGTTTCGTTTTCTTTGATGCTGGCTCCGCACAACTGCCCAACTAATGAAATTGTTTCATGAAAAGGTCGCGCGCGTGTGGGTGGCGCGAGGGCGCGGGCGAGGGAGCGGGGCAGGGCGCGGGGTGTGCGGGGTGCGGCGCCGGACCGCGGGCCGCGAGGCGCAAAATCCCCGGTCGGGGGCTATAAACACGATTAGACAAACACTTCCTGACGCGAGTCACTTTTTCCAAAACTTGCCGAATAAATCAGATCGGCGGCGCGTCGTAGTTTTCACATCGTCGTCTTGCCAAATTTATGTACCGATCGGCCCTTTCGTATGGAGATCTGGCCCGCCATTTACATATAAATACCTCGATTATTTGAATTATTCAATCGAGAGGGGGCGGCGCTGACAAATCACTTCCTCGGGAGATGGCACAAGTCGCAACTTCTAGCCGCGGGCCTAGTGACATGTGAGAGATACCCTCTTCGGAAAAGGGCTATAAAAAGTAAACAAGAAATTAAATTCTATAAATATGTATATCGGAATTATTTTAATAAAATTAAAATAAAATCGATTTTTTTACAATATCCCAAAATTTGGACTTGGTTTTGTAACTTTAATTATAACTAGAGGCTGCCCCGCGGTTTTTCCCGCGCAGATTTCTCATAAACACAAAATTCCCGTTTTTTCCCGTTCCCGTGGGAATTTCGGGAAATACCTTCTTAGTGCTCACCTACACTCCCTAAGGAACCTACATGCAAAATTTCAGCCCGCTACGCCCAGTAGTTTCGGCTCTGCGTTGTCTGTCAGTCAGTCAGTCAGTCAGTCAGTAACGGAAGAGTTTTATGTATATTGACTAGAAGCTGCCCCGCGGTTTTTCCCGCGCAGATTTCTCATAAACACAAAATTCCCGTTTTTTCCCATTCCCGTGGGAATTTCGGGAAATCCCTTCTTAGTGCTCACCTACACTCCCCAAGGAACCTAAGTGCCAATTTTCAGCTTTCTACGCCCAGTAGTTTGGGCTCTGCGTTGTCTGTCAGTCAGTCAGTCAGTCAGTCAGTCAGTAACGGAAGAGTTTTATATATATTGATTACTAGAGGCTGCCCCGCGGTATTTCCCGCGCAGATTTATCATAAACACAACAATCCCGTTTTTCCCGTTCCCGTGGGAATTTCGGGAAATCCTTTCTTAGTGCTCACCTACACTCCCTAAGGAACCTACATGCCAAATTTCAGCTTTGTAAGCCCAGTAGTTTCGGCTCTGCGTTGTCTGTCAGTCAGTCAGTCAGTCAGTCAGTAACGGAAGAGTTTTATATATATTGATAAGTTGCCGTTGCGCGTGAAGGCGAGCAAGGAACATTTAATAATTTTACTGTTGTTTCAGATCTACTCTTATGAAAACAGTACATGACAACATGCAATAAAAATAAAAAGAAACTCATATAATAGCCATAAAGGCAGCAACGTTCGGTTCTGTTGCGCGGAGTGTTGCCGCAGTTTTATGTGTTATCACGTGTCATTTAGTCCGGGAAATAGAAGTTTTTGTATGGAAATCGGAGGCAGTAACGTCGCGGATCCGCTGCCGCGCCTATTGTTGCCATGTAACCGGCGCACACATAAAAGTTTATCATTCGTTTATGAGCGCAAGTAAGACGGAATGACTAGAGTTTGCAAAAAACAGTCGTATAGGACGAACATTTATTATGTAACTAGTCGACCCGGCGAACTTCGTATTGCCGTACCTTACCTTTTACTATATTTTGTATGCATTTTACATATAAACCTCTTCCTCTTAAATCACTCTTTCTTTTAAAAAAACCGCATCAAACCGTTGCATAGTTTAAAAGATATAAACATACATAGGGACAGTCGCGGAAAGCGACTTTTTAACCGACTTCAAAAAAGGAGGTTATTTGTATACTATGTTTTGAAATGTTATTAAATATTCAAAAGATTTTGTTATACCCCATCGAAAATACCGATAAAATACTAACATCAGAAAAAAAAAAGTTCCAACGTCCGTACATAAGTATAGTATTTACCATGAATAGGTAAACGTATGAAGTAAGTAGTATTGTTGTGTAAAGCTTCAAGCTTGTTGGAAAATATATGCTTTTTTATCACACACATTATTTTGTGATATTTCTGTATTACCAAGATGCAAAAACTAAACTACCTACGATGTTTTCTCACATAATAACATGATAAATTCGAAGCCCACTCCTTTTATATAACAAGCTGTAATCGTGTTACAATTGCTCATCGCAAGCCGAGCGGCATACAAAAGTGCGGCAGTGGCGGGCAGCGCATTGCATCTGATAAGGCGTTTGATATGCTAATAGCGGTAGCAAATGCTCGTGTAATGAACGCGACGGTTTAGCGCCCGCTCTAATGTCCACTGATGTTGAGGAGGCGGCTTTTTTATGTGCACCTTTATAAAGCGTGTATTAATTGCACATTTTGTATCGATTGTGTTTGTGTCCTCCGTATTTTTTTATAACAGCTATAGGGCATATCTTACAAACCATTGAAGCTTATAAAAATAGTGAATTTTCATAGATGTCGTATTGCCTTTTCACGACGATGATGTAAGTACCTACCAGATATTTTAATCGATCAACACATTTTATGAAAAAATTACCTGCAGTTAGAATGACGGAGAAAAACTCTCTGAAAACCGCGGTTAAACTGAAAAAGCGATCTCCACACCCTAGCTAAGCAAATGTAAGTAAAATTTGCGGATTAAGATGGTATCGCAAAGAAGTTGACGCCCTCCGCCGCGCAACTGCCGATCATGATCGGAGCGCGCCGATTGCCATCGCACCGCTAATGCGCTGTAATGCGGCCATTGTTCGACGCCTCGTTGTGTTTCAATGTTCCACTTATTGTTTAGTAAATGCTTGGTAAGTGCATGTCCGTTTTTGCACGGTAAGCACTAATGACCCCCACCGTACTACCACACGACGACCTTATCGCTCCCGAGGATTTCGGATTTGCGATGCGATTAGAGTGCACTGTGTAAATTACGTAAAACATAAAAATAAAATAAAAAAGGTACTTAAAATATGCATTTAATATTAGTTACGCAATCAAATATACTTACTTACTTTCTATGTAGGAATAATAATAATAACAATAATAACACATCACACTCAGAGCCTACCTTGGTACCTACATAATATTATTATGTGGGTAAGGTACTTAGGTATTGATTACTATGTACTGGAAAAACAAAAATCGCATATACGTAAGGGCAGAGCTTGTCATATTGAACAAGTGATTGATGTGGTCCCTCTACTTAAACATAGATGATCGCCTGCGATAACATCGATCGCAGAAATCTCTCCAGCCACTTACCCTCTCTACCCTCGCCGAGACGTACGTAAATCGCATTTACTACGTTTCAACCTCGCTAACATGTTAAAACAGAACTAATGGACATTCGCTTCAGTCGGAGCCCGTAGGAGAGGAATAATACAAGTAAAATGGTCCCATCTCCACGCTTCATTAAGTTTATTGCCCCGAGGCGCTCGGCAAGTCGACAGTCGGAGAGCCCGTTGGCGAAAACACGCCATTATTCTGCGCTGCCACTGCGAGTGACTTAAATTAAATAAACACAACCCATTATGCGTATTTCGAAACGCACTCGCTTTCCTTTTGTCTCTCTTTCGGCAACTGTAAAAATTGTAGAGCTGCCGGTAATCCTTTACATGGCTGCGACAACAATGCGCGCGCTAATGTAATGGAGATATTAGCCGCGAGAGCGTAGCCGTGCCGGAATAATTCAGACATGGGTTTTTTGTCTGCGCTCGGCACAATGGGATTACTCTTCATTGATCATTGTTGCTTATTATAAGTAGCTGCGGGAGGGTGCGGAACATGAAAACTAAATTTGGTTTATCGGCTATTATGGAAAGTAGGTGTTAATGTTGAAACTGTAATTTATGGTGGAATCGTGACTTCCGCGTTTTCAATCGAGTTTCCACGCTTTCAGACGAGTGAGTGGGGTCGTTTTGTTTTTAAATAATTATGCTTACTTAAACTTCCTTTTTAATTTTTAGCACATCAATCTAGCGACTTGCTGAAAAACCTGTAAAACAATAAAAAAAATTAACTGTCCGCTAAATTCAAGAAATTATTTAAATGAGCTTTTATCTTGGTTTAAATTAAACAAAGGACAAAAATATAAAATAACAAGGGGACAAGAGGGACTCTGTAGCCGTAAACTCTTACCCTCTTATTCATAAAAAGTTAAAGAGCATTTTAGTTATTTGACGTATGTCAATTTAGACTGGATGTCACGTATTTACCATACAACAAACCAGCGAAGTAGACCTCCAGTAGCGCTACTTAAAATTTACTGTATCTTTATGAATAACACGGTTAATGCCTCTTAAGAGAAGCGGCCCGCCGCACCGCCCGCCGCCGCCGGTCGCGGGGCGGGCGGGGCGCGGGGACGGCGCGGGGGCGGCCCACTACTACCAATGTTTGCCCAAGTCAGAGTGCGACAAAAGGCCGGAACTATTGTTTGTTGGAAAAGCTTTATTCTGCGACCCTTGCCGCTTGCCGCGACAATAGGTTACCCAACTTAAAAATATATTATCCTGCTCTGCTACAATGATAGAAAAATATGCACATAACGTCTTCTTAAAGGCATCTAATATTTTATTTTGTAAGTATCCTAGCCTAGCTCTCTAGTCTTCACATGTTGAAAAAGGAAATCAACCCTTTCTTCCGCTCTCGCTCGCTCGAGTAATATTTTCTAAAATACATCGACAGAACGTAAGGTCAAATTAAAAAGACAACAACAACACGAAGTTCAATAGCTGTGTTCAATTGTTCAATGGTAAACACTTTTAAAAATAGTAACGAATGAATATTACTTACTCAAATAAATCTAAATTTTCTGCCTATGTCATATATATTTTTGAAATGCTGTGTAATTTTGCGAGGAAGTCTTTTAACTTGTCGAACTCGACTAAATATAATAATTGTATCTATATTTTAAAGTCTTTTTACCGGGCTTATCCATACGTTCCTAATAGCGACCCGGGGCGTGGCGTTAGGGAGTTGAAAATTATCCTTTTCACGAACGACCTTAAGGATAATAGAGAAAGCACTTAAGCCATTTTCTCCGCCTTTGAGTGGCGTAAGCGCGGTCGTTTGCCGCGGTCACATCTCGTGAGCTAGAAAATCAGCCATTAGAGGCGAGCATGAGAACAGGCGGCGTCTCAGCCGGCCCGGGCGGGCGGCGGCGGCGTCCTCTCGCCGAGGGCGGGCGGCGGCGGTCGGGGCGCTCGCGGCTAATGCGGCCATTGGGCGGCGCTAACAGCAATTAGCCAACATGCGAGCAAATGGATTGTGCATTACCGACGACATGGATTGATTTATTGTTCTTTTAGTGGTTTCCCGCTTATCCCAAGTATTTTATTGTTTTGAACTAATTGCTTTATCTGTGATGCACTTCGTAGGTAGGTATTTATATTTCTAAGGAAAATATTGTATTTGTTTTTCAATAAACCTTTTCAACGTTAGCGTGACTTTCCTCAAAGGTGCATTCGATCAACGGTCACGTACAGACCAAATTGAATCATTTTTCTGTTTCAAGAATTGCTTGCAAAGGTCGCTCGTGTTTCACCAGCAAAATCGAATATTATTTTTGAACAATGTTCTTTAGTAGCGGCTAGTTTATTTTCCATAACCCTGCCGGATTCCCGGCTCGATATTGGATCTGGCTGATATTAAATTCATGTCCCTCAGACATCACTGCTTTTATATCGATGTCGTTTTTGATATTCCTTTACATACGTAAAAGATCACATCTGTCAGCGGCTGGGCACCTACCGGTCTATGAATAATAAATGTACCGATGCCGGGCTGCCCGATTGGGGAAATTGAATTTTATAGTTCGAAACACATTTGAGGACAGATGTCAACAAAATGGGCGCGCCTTGCCGTAGTCGCCGGCGGCTACTCGGAGTAATCGAAGTGTCAAATTGAAATCAAAATTAGGTCGATTGTAAATAATAAAGTAGTGTTCATAATTTAATAACGTTGGGCTAGGTGGGCGGGGGTCGCGCGGGGTGCGGGCTAGGGGAGGTGCGTGCGACGTGTATTGTGATTAACAGCGTTACTTCTGTTTGGGTTGACGATTATCGGTCCATTACGTCGAGCACACATGTGGTGATGCTTTCCATTAAATTATTGAACACTATTACATGTTACCATTGCAAACACGTAAACATGCTATTTTTATAATCTATTGTACGATGTCCTGAGTCTTGCTTGCCTGAATAGAGATCCATTTAGATGATTAAATATCGACTATGAAACAGACGAAAGGTAATGAAACAGTTTACCCTATCCACTAGATGAATCTAACAAAATAGGTAAGATTAAATTCAGATTCAAAAATATCAAATAACACAACAATAACTCGATTTTCTTTACAACTTTACTGATACATTGTCGTTAATTGTTTCCCCTAAGTTGCCGGCTCCCTGAGCACTTCTGAGTTAGATAAATTCATGTTATCCGTTTACATCATTAAATTTTATTAGTGGGACACAATAGCGAGCCATCCCGCGCCGGCGAGCGAGGGTTTCCCGGCGCGCGGGCGGCGGATCCCTGCCAATTCGCATTTCCTTTCGGCGCAAATTAAGCAGGCTATTAAGTCGGCCCCAGCCTCCTGGCGAATGACGAACCGTTAGCTCAGCTATCGCTAGCCAATTGATATTTTCGAATTTCATTTCTCTATCACACTCAAAAGCAAAAACTAGGTACTTAGATATTAGCCACTAACACCTGCTGTACTTTTTAATGTTCGCTATAAAATGTAGATGAGTAGTGGATTTTGAAGTTTGATCATTGACGAAACTGCTGATCCGATTTGGGTTAAATTTGGAATAGATGCACATAGAATAAGGCATTTCAGCAGGTTAGGTGCAACCGTCGAGTGGCTGCTGTGCTGTTAGTGTTATGAAAACCACCTGTTTATTTTGAAATGTTTATAAGTATTTTATATATGTTGTATAAAAACATAAAATATCATCTAACCTTTGAAATTAAGTATACGAAACAAATCACAACAATCATTTCGCGATGAATACAATTTACACGTGACCATCACAATTTAGTCGCGACGTCTAATAGATATATGGCGTGAGCACCGGTTATTAGTGAAGCGGTCTCTTAATCTGTCATAAAATGTCAAGTGAGCGAGCCGCCCTGATGGGGCCTATTATTCCATTTATTTCCACCGAATAACGTAATTTCAATTCCTTTTCTAAACAAGTGGACCGCGCTATCATCCATTGTTACGATGTGTCACGCAATCACGACTGCCTGACAATATTTTGGGACATTTTGCCTCACCATAATACATATAATTGACTTGATTATTATGAAAGGAATTTTGGTAATGTAAGTAAGTATACCTTAATTGGATATCAGAGAAAAAATCTTAAAACGCGATGGGTGTTAAATATTTTTTTTCCTTTGAAATTACCGATGTCTGCGTGAAGAAAAAAGATTGAAAAGTTTAACCAGTATGTAATGAAAGCTCTTAAAATCATAAGTAAGTAATCGAAAAAATATTTTTATGGAAATATACCAAAGCACATTGTATAGGTACTTAGATTGGTAATTTTACCATAGTAAAGAAATAAATAATAACGCATGCATGCTCTCTGATATAACCGAGAATCGAACCCTTCACGACACTGTCAACATCATTTTCAACTGAACCACAGACATGGTCTTAGGCTTCAAACGCACAGGCGGATTTTTATCCGCGCGGTAACAAACCGCGCGGATAAAAATCCGCTGTTGCGGTTTTATTTCCGCTCGGTTGGAAAGGTTGTTATTTCATTTTCAACCTTATTCATAGGCCACGAAGGTACAGGCGAATTTTTAGCCGCGCGGAAATAAAACCGCGACAGCGGATTTTTAACCGCGCGGTTTTTTATCCGCTGGTGCGCACACTTCCATAGGATTCAGTATGTTACAAAAAATCCGCGCGGCAAAAAACCGCCTGTGCGTTCGTAGCCTTATTATTTTCCCTCATGGTAAGTAAGGAAATCATTATCTAAGGACGCCGAAAATATAACAAGGTAGGCCCAGCCAAAAATATATACAAAGTTGAAAGTGTTAAGTTACGTCGTATGTGGAGATGAAAGAACTGATTGAAACAGAGTTGCAATAGAATGCAGAAAGTAGGTACCTACATATATACTTAATTCATTAGTACCAACCATGTACCAACGTAATCATTCCAGTGGTTATTACCTTCTTCCCAGACTGTCCCGATAGCATATTCAATAATTTTAGCAAACGCAAGTATTTTGTAAGATTTATTGGGAAAACATTATAATTACTTTTTACAATATACTGAATTATGTTATTGGAGCCAGCATCTCCATTGGCATTTGGCATGATACGGATGTGCTATGCTAGTATTTATCTAGCATGGCCTGGTGCACCTACCCTCCGTTTCTTCTTATTTCATAGATCTAAGTGATTACTCGTCCGTCTCCCTGATGATGGGTATCCCGTCCAGCTTGTTGATCTGCTGCAGCCGGTTGGAGGCCTGCGCTCGCCACGTGTCCACGTCCGGCTGGTTCTCGCAGATTGGGTTCCCCGTGAACACCAGGTCGCGGAGGGCTGGACACTCCTTTAACAAATAATGAACAAAACTTAGCTCCTTCTCACTAAGCTGCAATCAGTGCGGTAGTCAGTAGTGGTGGACTAAAATCTGTAGGTACACGGCTGCTGCAGCGCTGCTTGCGACCTAATCTGAAGGAGATTTTGAACCTGAAAGCAACAGCTATCGGAAAATACTTCTCAAGAAAAGTTAAATTTCTCCTCAATTTGTGATTATGATTTTTTTTATGTACTTATGTTTCGATGTGAAGATTGATTTGTGTGGCAATGTTTTACCCACAGAACAAGGAAGATGCTCTCTCTCTCTAAATAGAAATCGCGAGTAGGCGGAGCCCGCGTGCCTATCATTAGCTCTGCAGTGCCTATACGTAGTTTTTGACAGATTTGATAAGCTCAGTTGCTTGATGCTTCTTGTAAACAAACCACCAGGAAAAATATGAAAAAAAACCCACTAAAATGCCTTAATGAGCTGTGTTGGAATGCAAAAATTAAAGTTGGGGACTTAAAAGTACTAATTATGCCGTATCATTACATCGGTAAGTAATATTTCACTGTATTTTTAAATAAATTTGAAATTATACATGAACAAGAAAACAAAACCATAAGTGAGAAAATGAAAACACCCTAATTACGGAGCAGTAAAATTGAATTTTCATTGAAGCCTGTGACTGCGACTGTACCTTCTTAGCGTTCTTCTTTATCTATGGTATTAGACTCATGACTTTTTCTAGAACATTTTGACAACAGTATAATGGAAATCAGTTAGAGATTGCTCAACATGATGAAAATCTATCGATAATTTTCTATGATAAAAATCTATCGATAATAATAATTTTCAGTGAAAATAAAGTTATTCGCTTCGACTTGAAAACCTCTACCTTTTTTTCGGTTTAAAATGTGATTTACTTTAAAGTTAAATTCTTGAATACGAATGAAATTATATGAATCTTTCAACTTAGACTCTTGCGTATGAATGAAATAATATTAGCATCATCATCATATTACAATAGTTGTAATATGTAAAAAATAAAGTCGCTTTCCGCATCAGTCCTTAGGTATGTTTAAATCTTTAAAAATACAGCGGATTTTAATGCGGATTTTTTTAATAGATAGAGTGATTCAAGAGGAAGGTTTATAAGTATAAAACATGCACGTTCTAATAATAGGTTAGGCGGTACGAAGTTTGCCGGGTCGACTAGTATTGTATAAAGACAAGTCGTCACTCTTATAGTGTGCAATATTTTATTTTTCTTTTCATTTATTTACAGCCTGTGTTACTGGATCACCTTGGGCCAAGCACAGAACCTAATACACTTAAGCATAAACTTGAAGATGGAGCCATCATGAAAGCTTCTTAAGCTAAGAGGAGTTTCAATAAACAATACCTAGAGAAGAAAAAATGCTAAATATTATGTATTAAAAAAACCAAGATTAGTTGAGAGTTTAAGGCAAGTAATAAATAAGCAAGTACTTCGATATTAAATAAGATAAAATAATATAAATATAAAACCCATCTTGTTTTATTGGTCTATCTACCCATCCACCTAAATTGTTTACTTTGGTTAAAATAAAGCTTCATTTAAAGTACAGTATACTTACTAAAAAATTAATAATGCGCATGCAGATTCGCTAATTGTCGATTTCACGGAAACACCTGAATCAAAAATCATAATTCTACTAAATTAGGCATGCAGAAAATTAATGCACTTAACCTCCTTAAATACATATCGTCTTCCGTCGCTTGGGAATACGACCGTTGTCGAACAGTGACGAAGATTTCTATGCGCATTATAACTTTTGCAGTACTGTAGGTATATACTATTTTATAACTAAACACATTTTTATTTCTGAATCTCTATTTATGCGAAGCATAACTGTTGAATACAAAACGACATTGGAAATAAATAAAAATTAAACTGACACTAAAATAAACTTTGTTCTATGAGCTTCGTCGTTAATCACCAATCGTAGCTTGGATTTCATAGTGAGCGTTTGGTTTATATGTGTGAGTTTGGTTTGGACACACTGGTTTCAGTACTAAAAGCTCATGATGCTATTTCTATTGTATTCTCTTGTTCTGTGGTTTTACCTGTAAGCGGTTGAATTCGACCCATTCCTTCACGCTGTTGTTGGCCATGTAAAGCACGCGCAAGTTCTTCAGCGACCCTATACCCTTCATCTTATCTATTGCGTTATAACTTATCCATAACTCCTCCAAGGTGTCCGCTACCGTTTCCTGAAATATTTATTATTCAGCCTATAGGAGGATATTATCTAGTTTAATAAAACTGTCCTTAAGTTAGCTAGGAAAGTAGAAATACTTCAGATTTTGTAGGCTTAAGTTAATTACTTATATAAAACTGAATATGTCTTACGATTCCTGCAAATGTTTTGATGTAGTTCCTGCCCAATGAAAGGATCTTGAGGTTCCTCATGCCCGCGATGCCGGCGATCTTGTCGATCATGTTCGACGATAAGCTGAGCTTCCTGAAGTAAATAATCATGTTGCCGAATAACTAACATAACAATGCTAAGTAAATATTTATTGATGTCAACTTCAAGGTACCTGAGTAAGTACTTTTGAAGGTAAGTATAAAAAATGTTGAGCAACACCTTACCTGGCTAATCAAGCAATTTCTTGGCAATTATTAAAAGAAAAGCGAACAACATTGCATGCAGAACTAGGGGTGTGATGTGTGATCCTCGCCAGAAGTCCAAGGTGATATAATTATATTAATAAATGAATTATTAACTTTTTTTGAGTAAGTGAGTAGGTATGACCTTTATTCATAAAGAAATGACGGTCTGTCAGGGAAAATCGAAAATTACACTGGCATTCAAATAGACTACCTACTGGTACTGGCAGATATAATATAGCCCACCACCATGGACAATATTAAGCATGTTACTTTAGCAATGGGTTGCAGACAGCTAGTCAGATAAAAACGTTTTAGAAATTATTATGTAGGTAAGTACTCGCAAGCAACAAGCGTAGAAAGCGCGCCGTCCATCTTTTCAATGGGTGGCCACTGGAACTGCAGCTCTATGACGGTAGCGTCGGCAGCGACCTCGTTCTTGTCCTTCTCCCAGCGGGCTATAGCCTCCTTGCAGGTGGTCGGCTTGAGAGCCATGTCAAGTTATCCGGACTTCGAAATAAAGCTGTTGAACGAGAAATAGAAGCCTTAGTTCCAACGCTGTAGTTTCTCTTTGATAAATTGCAATTTGCAATTTAATATTTTGAAGGTTTATTTTGTTTTTGTTGTTCAAAGATATAACCTGTATGTACCTAGCTAGTGCTTCTCCTCTCTGCATAACCATAGATAGTCTTAGTTATCTAAGTACAGTGGCGGACACGGACGGCGTAACACTTCCGGTTTTTCTTTATTGCAAAATAGCTCTTGTTCTTTGGTAATACAGTCTAGGGCGGACGAAACCATAGACAAATCTGTTGCGGCCTCCTAGTCCGCGGAGTCCGCCACTGTACCTACGTGGTAAGTACTTAAACCTACCGCCCAACAATGAGATGGGAAACGCAACGCTAGCGCCCTACCGCACTTTAATTTTGTATGTTTAATTTAGTATTACCTAATAAATACTTAGTTTACTGAATGAATAAGTATGATCAATACAAGGGGCAACATGGCTTTTCGGATTACAAATATTTATTCCACTCAGTAAACGCACAAAAGCAATATTTTTTGGTCGCGTGGCGGCACGTGCGCTGTAAAGTCCGCATCCGCAACGCGTGCTCGCTTTTCGATGAATTTTGCTAGCTTTTCGAAAAATTAGACAAAGTAGAACTGTTTTCAAACCTACAGCTAAAAAATATTCGATTCAATGGCATCTTCGGGGGCTTCTCGGTGTACTTCAAGCTGTTATCCTCATGTTTTAAATCTTCGCTAAAACAAATTTTGAGAATGCAAGTAATTAGTCATGAATTGATACAAATTGATCCACAAAGTAAAATAATTAGTCCACTTATACTTTAGAAGTTATAGCCAAATGTTTGTGAGGATTATGGCTTGACGTTCAAGCTGTAATCCTCATCTCTCGTCCAAGAAAACGGTAGGGCCTATCGACTTGGTTCAGGTCTAAATAATTAGTCCTCAATTGATCCACAATTCCACACGCCATGCCAAATGTCAGAATTGGTCCTCAAGTGGTTCCGGAGTAAAGTTATAAGGGCATCTTAGTGAGGATTATGGCTTGAACATTTGGCACCTTCAATTATCTCCGGAACGCCTATAGCTATTGGTTTGAAATTTTGCCAAAAATTAATCCTCAATTGGTCCACCAGAATTATAATCACTTCGAACTAGGGTTTCTTTGAAGAAGTACGTTAAAATCATCAGATTTACTTTTCCATACATTGCGATCCGTGTACAGGTGTGAACAGAATAATTGATAAACATTGGTAGTAACCGGTTACCTAATAGATATTTTAGAGATTTTTGTTTTTCTTATGTATGTACAGTAGTGGTCTAAGACGGCGTAAAAGGTTTGTCTATGGTCTCGTGCGCCCTAAACTGTATTACCAAAGAACAAGAGCTATTTTTCAATTCAGAAAAAAGGAAGTGTTAACACATACAGTACAGTGGAAAGGACACCGAAAGCTGGTCATCAATGGTTCCCGGGGTTATTCACAAAAACACCAAACGGCCACCAGGGGGTTTAGAAGATGCAAGCCCCTCATACCCTCGTCGCTCCTCTGAGCAAAGGGAAATGCGACACTTGTTTGACAGGAGCAACTTTTGTTTTTTTTGCTGCCGATAAAGATACTTAAATTGAGCCTTTTTATTGAATAGCTTGGATGTTAAAAACAACGTTTTCTGGCTTGGATAACCTCATTTTCTGAATCATTATCTAATCCGACTGAATTATTCAGATATTTTGTAAAATTAAATATTCCATCTTTTATTTGAAAAGGGATGACATTTTCGATCAGCGCAACTGAAAAACTAGAAAATGCCACCTATATATTGCATACCTAAAAATTATGTCCCCTTTCGCCATCGTAAATAAAAAAACCCTTTAAAACAAATTTATTTTTAATGCTATAATAAAGAAAAAAACCTATTAAATTTCTACTTTTTGGAATTGCCTTAATTGACTTTAACGACACCCACAGGAATTTATACTTACAGTTTTTTTTGCTCAAATATTATGGTACAGTGACGGGACATGGACTGCGTAACACTTCCGGTTTTTATTCAGTATTGCAATAGAAATATATTACAGATTAGGGCGCACGAAAATAAACATAATTACATAACAAAAACCTCTTTCACTATTCGAAGGTATTAACCGGATACCTTATCAAAAAATTGATTAGGTAACCGGTTACTACCAATGTTTATCAATTATTCTGTTCACAACTGTGCACGGATCGCAATGTATGGAAAAGTAAATCTGATGATTTTAACGTACTTCTTCAAAGAAACCCTAGTTCGAAGTGATTATAATTCTGGTGGACCAATTGAGGATTAATTTTTGGCAAAATTTCAAACCAATAGCTATAGGCGTTCCGGAGATAATTGAAGGTGCCAAATGTTCAAGCCATAATCCTCACTAAGATGCCCTTATAACTTTACTCCGGAACCACTTGAGGACCAATTCTGACATTTGGCATGGCGTGTGGAATTGTGGATCAATTGAGGACTAATTATTTAGACCTGAACCAAGTCGATAGGCCCTACCGTTTTTTGGACGAGAGATGAGGATTACAGCTTGAACGTCAGGCCATAATCCTCACAAACATTTGGCTATAACTTCTAATGTATAAGTGGACTAATTATTTTACTTTGTGGACCAATTTGGATCAATTCATGACTAATTACTTGCATTCTCAAAATTTGTTTTAGCGAAGATTTAAAACATGAGCATTACAGCTTGAAGCACACGCTTCTCGTGGGTTAAGTAATTTTAAGTAAGCCTAAAACGACCCACCGACCTCTTGGTTTTACGATCAGAATAAGTTTTACGGTTTTCAGCCAGGGGCGGGGTAATGTAGCGACGGAAGAACTTTGCCTAAGTTTAGTTTAATTATTAGTTTTAATTGTTACTTATTTTTAATTTTATGATTATCAAATATTATTTATTTTTTATTTGATTTAATATTATTATTTAACTTGATTGTTTTATTTAATTTTTTATTATTATTTTATCATTATTCTATTTGAATTTTAATGTATACATACAGCTTGGCACAGATAACTAGAAAATATTGGGGGCGCTACATTGTATGTGGACTAAATAATTTTTATTTAAATTCTCCCTGAATAAAACACTATTTAAGCCCAAAGTTAGTCAAAATTAAAAATTAACAAATTCATGATCTGTTTCTTTACTAGAAGTTATAATTTTTTGGGTTTTTCAACTTAAGACAGACACCGTTGACAAGCTGTATGTACCTGCCTATTGTGTCAAGTTGTCTTTTAGATAAATAAATTATTATTATTTTTATAAATGTATTTGCGCCGTTTGAGGTTTTCGGAGGCTGCAGCTGTGCTGCACCGGCTTAGCTGATGTCCTTTCCTTTCCCTATGTTGGAGGTGAGGGAGGTGGCAAGCCCCCAGTGGAGAGCATAATTTTTTTTCATGATTCATTTTCATAGAGGAAGGGAAGTTAAAGCCTCGTTATTAATAGCAAAACACTATTTAACTATGATCTAATCTTACTGCCCACTGCCCGTTCGATCAAATTAACCTACTGCCCGAGAAAACATTATATTTATAAACGAGTTCTAAACCTAAACCGAAATCATTTTTGAACGAAAATACGGTCTGTCGCCGTCAGTCCGTCCTGTCAGTCAGTCTCAGATTAGCGGTCTGTCAGTCAGTTTCAACGTAAAGAAAGTAAACAAGCGTGCGCTTTACAGAAATTAACCTAAATTTTGTTAAATATATTGTTATTAATGGATGATTTACAGTTAAATATTTCGGTTCCTAAAAAAGTACGTATTTAATTTTATTAAAAGTAACTATGTACAGTCAATATTTTTATTCATAATTTTAATTTTTGTTAACCCATTTTTAGAAGAAAAAACTTGTGGAATCTCAAAAAGATTCATCAGGATATAAGTTTATCTCCAATCCTTCGTTTGTTGGTAAAACTATTGCAAGGAAGAGACCAGTAAATGTTGATAAGCAAGCACTAACCTTTAAAAAAAGTGAACATGAACCACAGAAAAAGATTCCCAAAATTTCTCCACACCAAACAGAAAAATCTGATGATGTTGCTACTAATTTGCGTGATTTGAGTCAGAACACGGGTAAATATCATGCCAAAAACTATCAGGATCTCAGTGATGATTTACAAGTGAAGCAAAAGCCAAGAAGTGGTGGTTGGATATCATCTCTTTTTAAAAATAACCCTGGTGTGCCTCGCCTCGGACAGCGAGCTGTGAAACCTTTAGTGGAAAAGGTTTTCTCAGGGAACAACTTTTCTGATTTGGACATTCACCCTCACAGTGTAGCAAACTTACAACAGAACTTAAATTTGAAAGAGTTGATGACAGTTCAACAAAATGCCATTCCAATCATTCTTCAAGGGAGAGATGTTTTGATAAGGTATAGATTTAATATACACAGCATAATTTTTTTTTCATAACTAGTTTGCTCAGTCTTTTAAATTAAGTAATGTATGCAATTTGACTATAGATCTGTACTCAATTGAGCAAAGTTATTAACATTTAAATACATTTCATTTTCATTTTCATTTGCAAAAGGTTTCTAAAAACTGATTATTTGCTTTAGATCACAAACTGGGTCAGGTAAGACTTTGGCCTATGCCCTGCCTATAATTGAGGGTCTGCAGGCAATCCGGCCTAAGATTAAGCGTAATGATGGCATTTTAGTAGTCATTGTGGTGCCAACCAGGGAACTGGCTGTTCAGACATATGAGTTGTTTTTAAAATTAATAAAGGTGAGTTGTATTTTATTTGTTTTTAAGACTCCAATAAAATGTAATGATTCTCTTTTGAATGGATCTTCTGATAGTTTAGTAGTGAAATATTACTAGGTAGAGAAAAATACTTTCACAACTGTTTGACAAATGGTTAATATCAGGCGATCTATTGCCATTAGCAATGAACATAAGAATGAAAAACATTTTCATATGCAATAAGTATACACATTGCGAGTTTATAGATGAATCACTTTGTCTATTGGAGAGATTCACTTGTAAACCCACAATGTATATAAATCACATGTCAAAATGTTTTTCATTCTAAGTTTCATTGCTAAAGACAATAATCGTACAGAACGGCAATAAATCCCACAGGTTCTTTTATCAAACACTCAGATTAAAAAAATATTTTTAAATAACATTTATAACACTTTATTATATCTTTTATTTTTACAACAGTAAATGATCTTATTTTAAGTATACCAATATTTTTTTTGGTTTGGAAAATTAATTTTAAAAACCTTGTTTGAAAATATATATATTTTTTAAATAAAATTTCATTTCTAAAATAAGCATTTTATGGTAATTTTTTTTGTTATGATTTTAATAAGCCATTCCAATGGGTGGTGCCTGGTCTATTGAGTGGTGGACAGAAAAGGAAAGCTGAGAAGGCCTGTCTTAGAAAGGGTCTCAATGTGCTAGTGGGCACTCCAGGGCGAATCAATGACCATCTCAGGCACACTCAGAGCCTTAACTTTAGTAAGACTGGGTAAGTTTATTTAATATTATTTTTTGTAAAAATATATATTTCATTAGGAATTTAATTTTATACATATTAATAACTATGTTATTTTATGTGTTTCAATAGGAGTGCAATAAATGTAAAATAAGGAATAGTGTTACTTTGTAATAATAGTGTAGTAACAAATTACTATCTCTGTGGTTTAGTTGGCTTGGAAGGGTGACGAATGTGACGCGGGAGCACCGGGTTCGATTTCCGGGGGGGGGGAACATTGTTTTCATGAATATCAATGTTTGTTTCCCTGTCTCATATGAATTTGTTAGTCTTTGTATGTTAGATTGTTGTTGATTGATTGCAATAAAGTTTCTATCTATCTATGTGTTTCTGGCAACCTCTTTTTTATTTATTGTTTAACTGTTTATGCGCTTTACTTTTGTATGTGTCGTAGTAAGATTTGATAATTAGGTTTTTTGCAAAAAACCTAGGCATTTTGCGAAAACACGGATAATTTGATATAAGCATTACTTTTTTTTCAATCATCCTGACATAAAGCAGTTTTTTTTTGCAAAAAACCTAGTAAAATTGAAAACTTTGAAACCTTACTATAATCTGATTGGCTAGATTTATTGCTTGCTGGTAAACTCTTATTCTGATTGGTTCTCTGTAGCGTCAAAGGATATTTTAACGAACCAATCAGAATAAGAGTTTACCAGCAAGCAATAAACTAGCCAATCAGATTATAGGAAGGTTTCAAAGTTTTCAATTTTACTAGGTTTTTTGCAAAAAAACTGCTTTATGTCAGGATGATTGAAAAAAAAGTAATGCTTATATCAAATTATCCGTGTTTTCGCAAAATCCCTAGGTTTTTTGCAAAAAACCTAATTATCAAATCTTACTACGACATATGTATATTAAGGTTCTTAATGGCATAAAAGTAAATTCATCATATATTGCATCTCTATAATATAGATTCTGTATGTTATTTCTGCTGTTATGTTCTTTTTAACCCCAATTAGACGAATCGTATTAGCTGGTGCTCCTGTGTTTAAGGCATTTGTTTATAAGCTTAAAAGGGTAAAAAAAAAATATTGTAGGTGTCTTGTGTTAGACGAAGCCGATCGACTCCTAGACATGGGCTACGAGAAGGATGTAGCAGCCATTGTCAAAGCAATCGAGGAGCACAAGAAGAATGCCACATACGACCCCATGGCGTTGATGAAGCAAACTATAAACAATACTTCAGCTAAAGAAACTCTAGTCTCTGAGACTGAAAAACAGAGTACAGAAGATGCAGATCATAAAACCGATATAAAACACCATCTCACTGAAGTGTTCTTGTCTAACGAAAGGCAAACTATTTTACTATCTGCGACTTTGACTAAGGTGCCTATTTTGAATAAGATTTAATATTTGACATGTATAACAAGGAACATCCCATCCAGTCTTAGTTTTTAATAATAGTTTTTATTTGTTTAGGCTGTAGAGAATCTTGCTGGGATAACTTTGGTTGATCCAGTGTTCGTAGATACATCGGAAGGCCGCGCTCTGGTCGCAGATTCTTTGAAACCGCAGCAACAAATCGTTGCTAACGAAACATTAATAATTAAGAACAGCAAAAAAAGCACTGCTAATGAGCCACCAGTGGAAAGCAAAGAGTCACAGTCGCTGGACGACGATGATGGTAAAAAAGATAAAAGAAGAGGTTTGATTTTTCTTAATTGTTAAATTATGATCTTTTTTGGAATATTAATATCGTAAACATATAAATAACGAAAAATGTTACTGATTGCGTGAAAATTATAATCTCTTTAAGTTATTTCAATAGGTCCTTGGTATTTCAAGACTAGATTGACGTAAACTATTTAGATTTTACACTATGCTTGAAATTAATTTTATTTTGTAGGACTAAAACAGTTTAACGGTGCCAAACATAGCGACTTATTTTCATCAAACTCCGATGCTTTGACAAGTGTTAAAACTAATACGACCACAAAAATTAATCCTAGTACTGCAGAAGACGATAGTGACAGCGACTCCGACTATGAGTATTTCAAAGAACAAAAGAGACTCGCAGTAGAAGACACAGAAGTAGTCGCAACAACTGAAGAGGAAGTCAAGCCTATAAATGCAGGGAACGTGTTTTCTGAAGCTCTGAAAACAGCTATAAACGAAGATGAACTAGTGTTGCCTGCGAGTGTAAACCAAACTTTCCTTGTCGTCCCAATGAAGCTGCGCCTAGTGACATTATGTTCACTTATAGTAGAACATTGCGTAATGAACAAGAAAGGAGGCAAAATGATTGTCTTCATGGCAACTCTAGAAATGGTGGACTACCACGCTGAGCTTATTGAAACTGTGTTGACTGGCGATAGTGTCAAAGTCAAAAAGAAGGATCAAACTAGTAAAAAGAATAAGGCAGCGGAAGATAAAGAGGTAAGAATAAGAACACTTTATTTGAGTTTTGTTACCTATTTTACATTCCATTATTACTGTTAACTACCTATACTTGACATAAAACGCAAGTAACCATCAGATTTTTATTTGTTTTAAAATATTATCTAAGAACTTCACCTGAACCTGTTCAACTCCGTCGTGATTATTAAAAAGTTCCCATTGATAAATCATCATCACAGCTGAAAGACGTCCTCTGCTGGACATAGGATTTCGCCACAGATCGATTTGTGGTAACTAGTAGTTTATAACCGCACACATTGTTCACCTCAGGAGGAATCATCATCGGACTCAGAATTCGAAGTGGACTACCAGGCCCCGCCAGAGGGCGGCGTCATCTCCGTGGAGCTGGAGATGTTCAAGCTGCACGGCTCCATGCCGCACGAGCAGCGCATGGAGGTCTTCAAGCAGTTCCGGAAGGCAAGGACCGGCGTGCTCATTTGTACCGTAAGTTATAATCTAGATTTGACTGTAGGTAGTGTAGTGTGATGTGACTATGAATTAAATGATGGAGTAAAACAACAAATATCATTTCCTGACTAAATATTTCTTTAGACAAATGTCTTAGAGGATGCCAAGAAGGTATCTAAGTAAAATAAATGAAACTGATTACTCCGTTCAATATTTGTAAGGAGCCAAAAGCGATCACTAGAAGTCGGGTCGAGATCAAGCTCTGAATGACCGTAATTACAAGTTTACCTTTGACCGACGAGTAAGATGTATTCTGCTGAGCTCACGGCACCAGGCTTTACACTTCATCGCGCGCTTTTAAAAATCTCTTAACAATGTTGTCGGAACTCTTAAAAGTCAAAAGAGTATTTATTAATTCATAATTCCACTTTCTAACTCTACAATCACAATAATCAAGCTACCGCGTCCCATTACTGTGTTTCTTAATTCGTGCTCAAGACGTATTATGGTGGGGCTATTCATCAATCGGCGGCCATCTTTTGTCGGCGAGCGCCGCCCGCGCCCGCGCACTCCACAATACGATTAACTACTATTATTACTGTTTATTACGATCTTAAGCACCGCCCGCGTCCGCGCCGAGTGGACGGGCGGGTTGCGTCGCGCCGCACTCTCCGGCTCTTACACGCACAACTATGACGTCATACCCCTTCTTTTTAATGACATCACTGGGGTTTTCAATTCACATCACGATTAAATGCAGGCCTCGTTCAATGCAACTTATTTATAAAATGGCTGCGGAACGCGTAAAACGTGTCGCTTGCTTTACCAACCAGCTCAACTTTAGTGTCTCCTAGACAACACTTTATTGATTCCACATCTACATTAATCAATTCTTATATATCCTGATGACCAAAGGATAACCTGAAGTAAATATAGTCTGAAATGAAGACCTCAAACGTTTACTTTTACTTTACTTGTGTTAATATATGTGAACACTGACTGAAGCTGAAAGAAAACATATAAGTAGCGAAAAATCAGCCGCTTGAAATTGTATTTAGTCTCTTTTCCTTTTCAGAGTTACAATAGAGAACACAGCCTTGGCCTTGATGTAGAGCGTAGTTATTAAAACGATAATTGAAATGATTGTGTGGAGCAGTGCGAGCGCGGGCCGGTGATGGTATCTCACTGGCGGTGATATTACGCGCGCCGGGCGGTCGCTACTGCTTGAGATCTGCCTGCTCTGAGCTATGCAATTTATGGGATCATTGAGGAAATAATTCTGAACTATTAGGTTTGACAAGAATTCTTCAAATTCGTTAAAATCTTTTCTATTCAATAAACATCACATCAATATTGTCGTATTTTATAATTCTGCCTATCTATCTATTAATGTTGTAAACTATGGGAACCAAAAATTGTAAAACAAAATGATAAAAGGCACAGTGGCGGTCTAGGACGGCGTAACACTTCTGGTTTTTCTGTTATGCTAAATAGCTCTTTTCCTTTGGTAATACAGTCCTAGACCGCCACTGTACCTATATTCTAAAGCCAATTATGTACTACAATTAACAAGAAATAGGATATTATAGGCTGCGGGTCCACGCTGGATGCAGGCCACCTGCGATCGGTACAGATGGAGAGCCTTGAGGGAGGCCTATGTCCAGCAGTGGACGTCCTGCGGCTGAAATGATGATGATGAGGATATTATATTTGTGATAGTGGTTAGGTTCGTGAAGATTTCAACGGATAACGAGTAATGGTTACTGGTTTAGCCTTATTATAATTGTCATAGGATGTAGCGGCGCGAGGCATCGACGTGCCGCGGGTGGACCTCGTCCTGCAGTACTGCGCGCCCGCCTCCGCCACCGACTACGTTCACAGGTTAGATTGCTGGCGGTCGTCTTCAATAAAAATAATTTTATTTTGTGAATATTTTTGTTACGATTCTGTGATGAAAGCACAAACTAACACAGTTTCTAGTTGCCTCAGTAACTGTTAATAAAATTAATCACTTTCTCAATAATAAGATAAAAATATATACTTGTTTTTAAATTTCTTGAAAACCTGAAGATTTTGATAATATAACATCTTTTTAATTGTAATTTATTAAACAGAAAAGTAATAACGAAATCCTTGAATGCTCGAAAGTCCTGGAGGTTTATTCTCGTATGTATTGATTAGTATCCTGTGCTTTCTAAAGGGATGACAGATTTCGTCAGTGTCAAATGGTGTAATGTTAAAGCCTCATTTGAAATAAAAATCATTCCTCATTTGTTTAAAAGATGTAAGAAGACTTAATGTCTGTTCTGTTAAACCAGGGTGGGGAGGACGGGGCGGGCGGCGGCGGTCGGCGCGGCCGTCATGTTCCTGCTGCCCAGCGAAACAGAGTTTGTGCGCTACTTGGAGGAGAAACGTATTAGGTACATAACAATGGTATTTTGTCAACCTATAGCTTTATAAAGTTTATCACAAGGTTGATCTGTCTCAGTCTTTGTCTAATACTTAAATCATACTTTTGTTTCGACAAGATATACGGAAAGCGGATGTCGAAAAATGATTATGAGAAGAAAAAACTTAAATGTGCAATTAATGTAAATATAACAACATATCCTACTCATCGCATTTTGTTTGATATATGTCCTACGAAATCTTATGTCAAATTGTTCTTAGGAGCTAAGCAAACCGAATAAAGCGAGGTACATATATACGTCGCAGGCGCCACATTTGCCCAAACAGACGCAGATTGCTCCTAAGGGCTAAACAAAAATAATAAGACGAGGCACATATACGGCGCAGCGGCAGAAATCAAATTTGCCCAAACATACGCTTTTGTTTGAGCTTTTGTAGCGCCTGCTTCCTATCTGCCACGCCTTCTATTTGCGTAGCTACATTATAATTGTTCCAACCAGGCTTCGTCAGTCGGACGAGTCAAAAGCCCTAGAGCCTCTGCGCGACATAGCGCCGGGCGCGCCGCACGCCGCGCGCGCCGCCATCGCCGTGCAGGCGCGGCTCGAGCACGTCGCGCACGGCAGCACGGACTGGCTCGCGCGCGCCAGCCGGGGTGAGTACTAGACTGAGGGGACTGCTGGCGACTTCTTAGTGCTGATACAATCTCAAGTAGTTGTCATTCTTTGGGCTTAGGGCGTGTACACACCATGCGGTTAAACGCAATGCGATCAGCCGCACGGTTGGCCTTTTATATGAAATTTTGTGCGGTTATGTGTGTGCAACTGTAGTCACATGCGGTTGCATACTTAATGACAACCTATCAAGAATTTTCACCAACAGCGTACACCTCCTGGGTGCGATTCTACTCGGGCTACCCGCGCGAGGTGCGCGAGTACCTCGACGCTCGGAAGCTGCACCTGGGGCATTCCGCTAAGGCGTTCGCGCTGAGGGACACGCCCGGAGCGCTCGCCAGGAGGGCCAAGAATGACCCCAACACACAAAAGGACAAGCCTCGCAATAGGCTGACCGTGCATGAAGAGGAAGAGAAGAAGAGGCCAGGGTGAGCACTTTTATAAAATCTTATTTGTCATGAGTCGTCCCTTTCAGAAAATGATAGATCAAGCGGCCTGCAAATCTTATAAGAATGCTCACTAATCAACGTCAATCTTCTTTTACTTAGATAAATATTAAGATTCCGTATTTTGATCTTCTTTTTCAAATATAAGAGATTCGGTCTTGTCGGTAGAGCTTTTATAGTAGTTCTTCGTATATTATATGCTAGGTAAATGTTATAAAGGGCGATTAGCCTAGATTTGATGTTGTTTCCTAAGTAAGGCAGTTAAGTAAGACACTACATATCGGAGGGACAAGTTTCGACCGCGCAACGTCCTAGGTAGTCGCCAATTTGATATTTTGTTAATATTATTTGACTAGCGCGTTGACTATTTTTTATTAATATGTGTAGGTTCAGTAAATTGAAGGCGGGCTCGCTGGCGCGGCGCGACCGGCCGCAGCAAGGCTCCATGCACACGGCCAGCGAGTTCGCCAGCGGGCTGGAGCCGCTCGACCAGCCCGGCAAGAAGAAGAAGAAGAAGAACAAGTAACGCTTGCTTTTACACTGTACTTGTAAATAAATGTTGGACATAAATCAATACTGTAGTTTTGTTTGTAGTTAGTATCTTGTATGGGTTTTGGTTCTTGGATAGTTGGTGGATGTTGTTCAGGATTGCAATTAAATTTGGAATAAGTATAACCCTTAGGGCGCGTTCCTATTTGTCTGATATTTGTACCACTGCGCTAGTATCGGATGTGACGACTGCAGCAACGAACGCACGTAGTCTTTAGTTAGATAAAAGTAGAGTTACAATACTGAAGTAAGTATACCGGTTGGTATCTAAGTTGTTATTTGTCTTTTTTTTTTTCAAAAAGAGGTCATAACGAATCACTGAATTAGACATAAAAAGAGAGATTAAACTTTTTCTTAACGTGGAACAGACGTTTTAATGAAGAACATAAAAGATGGAGTGATTCGGAAACTCAAAATTGTAGCCGTGAGTTAAAGTTAATGGAGGCGCGACCGCGGCGGCTACCGTCCCAGCTCGCGGCGGCGGCGGCGGCGGCGGCGGCGGCGGCGGCGGCGGGTGACTTCGATGAAAAATGATTTTAAACCATTACGGTGCGCCGTCCGGCCTTTTGATATTTAAATTTTTCAAGCGGCCGTCATTAAGGCTGGATGATTTGCGAATTTTGCCCCGTTCGCGAGTTTTTTGTCGGAGACGAGTGTTTTTTCTTCGTTCTCATTTACGAGGTTTTTATTTGCTGCATAATGACAAATTAAAAGACTATTGTGAAGCGCTTTCATGCTGTAATCTCCCGCCTCTTTGTGTTTGGAGGAGCTTCCTTGTCCCGCCCGGCGCACGCCTATGGAGGGTGTTGATCGCAATTGTGTGTGCTTTTATTTTAATACTTACATAAAAAGTGAAGTACTTACCTTATTTTATATGAACAAACAAAACAAGAGAACATCTAGAGGTCTAAATGAATAATTATGCCCTATGAACACCATATTGATCCGATAAATCATGAAATCGCATGAAATTCAATCGCAATCGTAAGTTGATAGGCGAGTTAGACAGAAGACAAAAAGTAAAATTTATCACGTCGGAATGGGATTAGGTTATCTATAGTTTCTTATTTTACCATATTCACATTTTAGATGTAAAATTGTTATGAGAACAACTTTACCAATAAACAAACAATAACGGTGATGATATTCGTCTGCGAATCGCGGCTCATTGAGCGGCGCATTTGCATGCGGCGACGGCGGCGGCGGGCGAGCCCGGGGCGGGCGGGCGCGGGGGCGTAGCGGCGGCGGCGCCAAACCTCGTGAAAAAGCCTTTTCATTACCATCAGTTCTACTGAAAAATCGTTTTTGGCAACCGCCCGTTTTGTTGGGCATTTACATGACTATTGTTGTTTAATATTGTTAAACTATCGCTCTGTAGACATACAATATTGTAGGTTACGTCTCATTTGAATAGTGCTGCCTATTTTAGTTGTATTAATAATGACAATAAAAATAACTTGCCAATAATTTATATTTTTGGGACTTTGTCAATACACCCTATAATTTTAACTTATAATTTATATAACTTACTTACATTATAAGTACGTATTTACTTAATACACAATTGGTAACTATTAATTAAATTGGATGTACTAAATAAATATAGATTAGAAATAGAGGTAGACAGACACCACATGAAACCTTTCAAAGCACCGGCCTCTTTGAATAATCAACCAAATAATTTCCCATTAAATTTGGAAATGCGACCAAATAGATATTAATTTTATCGCGAACGTGCCTTTATTGACGGTATGATGTGTATCGTGTATCGTGTTATGAAAGGTGCGACTGGTTCTTTTGGTGGCGGCACTCAATTCGGTAGTACAATGGGATGGGTGTGCGCGGCGCTGGCGCGCTCGGTGGCCCTCCGACTAGACGCACAGACGATGGTAAGCGATAGAAATGAATGCTGAAAGTATTATCTGTGGTGTTATCAATGACTACTTAGATATAAAATAAAATACCCATACTAAGTGTTCGCTCGTTATGCACGCGTTCCAAAAACGTACATACTTACATACATTGTACAGAAGTAAAACATCATACATCGAGCGACAATTTGTGCAGTAAGCGGCACTTACCTATAGAATGCCAATTTTCGTTTTAGAGGTATACTTCTCTAGTTCGTCTCCAGATATTAATATAATCAATTGCTCTATACTTTGGACGTCGATGCGTCAAACGCGCCGCGTCACTACGACCCACCGAATTATGAGCACAAAGAGCCGTTGAAACCGAATATTCCATATAAATATTGAGCTAATCGCCCTTTCAATGAAGCGGCCCGCTTTTTTATTAATAATTGATCGCGGAGCGGCGAGTCATGCGCCGTATTGTGTAGCTGAACATATTTTTTGCTGCAGCACAACTTATTAATGAGAGGAGCACATGACGCAGGCAGGACTCACGCCGCCCCGCGCCGCGCCGCGCTGCCGCCGCCCAGCCGCGGCACTCCGATAGCGTGGAACTAATCATTGTTTGGGTTAAGCTATGCTTTTTACAACATTATATTAACAAACTAAATGCATTTCCCAGGCTCTTTAATTAATATTAATTATTGTTGCAAATGCCTAAATGAGAGCAAACCCTTGCTTAAAAACCCCGTTTGTCTAACATGAGCTTAAAATGAGTAATTATTTTGCTCAGCAAAAAACAAGTGTGCTAAATTGAATTTAATTAGAAGGTAAGTTAACTGTTTACCATATTTTTTAAAACAATCAAGATCAAACTGATAATATAAAAAGTTCACTCGTTCTTTAAGTAACAAACCGTGTTAGGTGTTAGTAATTAAATAATAAAGAGAAAGCTACTTCTAGATTTAGGTTTCTATTCTACAAAAATCGTCGGAAGGTACCAATGCATATTAAGTAAGTACTCAGCGTAATTAAAATGATTCGCTAGCACTTTCTTTGAAAACATCCAGTTCCGTTTTAGCCCAGTTATTTAATTAAACATTCTCACACGTTGCCGGCGACGATAACTTTTAATTTTAACTATTATGAAGGCCGCTTACAGGCAGTTAGGCTAACAGTAGAGCCGCTCGCGCGTGAGAAGTTACTAAGATCTTTGCAGATTATGTACTACGTCCATGATATTAATTTGTTTCTTTAATTTAATAACTAAAATGTTTGTTCTGGCTGATATTACTTTTTTCGAATGCTGTCATTTCACTCAGAGCCCCTAACTAGGAAGAACCTGTATCTAGGGTACCCGAAACACAAACAGAGACAAACATTACACCCAGACCGTCAACAAACATCGATATTCATCATATCAATATTCGCCCCGTCCGGGAATCGTACCCAGGTGCACACGCTTACTCAGTCCACATCACTGCCAACTGAGCCACGGAGCAGTTAATCTTGACCTGTTACTATTGATGAAAATCAAAGTTTTGCTGTCCTTTAGTTACCCGTCCAATAAATAATACAAAAAACTGAAATCTTGTATAAACAATGGGCACTTCACCCTAGCGGCTAGCTAGGCCGCGCGATGTCATTGTTCGCAGCGGTGTTACCATCTGATTAATGTTCCGCAGAAGGCAACATTCACTCCACTTAACTTAATTGAGCGACTTGGAAAAATTATCAATTATCTTTAATTATGATGCAGTTCGCATATTTATGTGAACAAGGTGGATTTACGTTCACAATCCTATTGTTTTTGTTCAAGAACTAATGTCTGTCCAAGCAAGAATGATCTAGTAGCTCAGCAATTGATAGTGCTCTACATTTAACCGTGCTTGCGATCCTCAATTCAATGCAGATCCGAGATAGGTCTTCGATCTAATTTAATATAAAGTTCTCAGTGTGAGTACATCTCCATCTCCCATAATGTTTGTTTTTTGCAACCATATCAGCATTTACTGTGTTCAAGTGTATTCTCGATTCTCGACACGGATTATAAATTTTATAGCTTTTCTTCCCATATCTTTTATTTGTTTTCGAAGAATCGTTTTTAACAATATTCAGTTCTATTCAGCCCCAACGGAATGTGGTTGCAATAAAATTAATAATCATATTCATATCGTGTATAATAGTTATACGTTCATCGAGGTAATGAAGTGGAAACCGATTAAGAGCCGAGAGAAAAACTGGATGAGTTAAAGAACGGCTGCAAAACGGCGTTTGCGCAAAAAACAACCGTTTTACAAGAAGCAATCATAGTGTTGGTGGCAAAAACGTTAGCTATTAATGCTTTGTGTGGAGCGAGACTGGCTCCTCATTACCCATTCAAGGTATTAAGGGCAAGACATGGATGTGTTCTTACTACTAAATAAGGTTATTAGTTCCTACTTTGTTATATTCATAAAACAGTTACCTACTATAATCTAACAATCATAAACAGCTGTTACATTAATGTACTCGTATATCGAGCCTTTTAGGGCAATTTCCCACACACCCCTTCTCTGACGTCTTCTATACGTCAACAATGTGTACCCGAAAATAAATTGTTGGTATCGAAAATTTACTTCTTTCATAAATATATTATACTTTGATTAATACTAAGTATTCCCTTAATGGAATGCTTTCACACCACGTAAAGTTAGAACGTAATTATGCAGGGAGTATCCTAGGGAGCAAGTAAACGATTTGCATACCACCTCCGAGATTAACAATTTACTTGACACTCTACTTACTTACTATACTACTGTATAACTGTAATAGGCTACCTACGATGACTGCAATGGAATGTTGGTGATGTCGGTTAATAGGAGTAGCTACACAATTTAAATGGGCACCATAATATGCTAAACGTTAATAACCTGTGTTAAATTTAAGTCATATTACCTACTATAAAAAAAAAGTTAGATTCTTTAATTGAGCCAGTTTGTAACAAGTCTAAAAAAGTGAATTTCTTCTCTTGACACTGTCTTGTTTGCGTTCTGTCTTTTTAAGATATGATGAAAAAGTCTGGATACTAATATCAAAATAATGTATCTTATACCTATACCTTACCTATCATAATATCATACCTAAATTATCACAATATAAATTCAATTGTACATCGGCTTTGTATTCGATGTATATTGTTAAACATGCAGCTTCTCCGAGTTGCTTGGCACCTTACGCGCTTTAAATCCTTCCCTATACTAAAAAAAAAACTACAATATTGATTGTCTATGGTCTAGCTGTCAAACGTCATTCTTTGTGTTCGCGTGGTGCCGGCGCTTTATTTTTTAGTAAAAAATAGTTTCGTTTTATAAAATAAGTGAAAATAACAGCAAAACTACACGAAAATGTGTACACAAACATAAGTCAAAGGACAGGAAACTCGAAATATATCGAAACAAGTTCCGAAAATTGTGAAATGCAGGAAAATAAAAAGCCTGCAACAAGGACGTTCGGAAATTTTCTGATCTGCAGGATGAGAATTCTTCAGGTATAATTGAAAATTAATTGGTTACGCACCAATATTACCTCTTAAGACACAATGTGGGCATGCTTTTTTCAAACAAGCCCTTTCTAATGACACGGGTGGTATACGCGATATACCGACGTGTTTGTTGGCGCATGCCTTTACAAACAAGCCCTTTCACATTGACACGGGTGGTATACGAGATATACCGACGTGCTCGTAGGCAAACATGCCGTTTTTTGGTTTGATATGGGCGTTACGCTATGCGCAGACATTTTGGCGGCAAAATATTTTTTGTCTTCTGAACAAGACACAGGCTGTGTACGAGATACATGGATGTGCTCTACAATTTCTTAAGTGTCAAATCACATAGATTTACTCAAATGAATCACAATCAACATGAGGCACAAATGCCAATAGAACAAAGGATGGAGAAAACTTATCTTCTCCGAAGCAAGTTAATACAGTGGTACTACAGGCAGGCATAACATTCAGGTTCAATCAGTGACACTGAGGGAGATACCAACTTCCCAACAACCTTAATTTGGCCCAAAGAAATAAGCTCAAACTTCACTTTTGGAAGAGCTTTTCCCAGAAAATTAAGTATACCTTGTGGATAAGGGAATTTAAACTAAACAAAATCAATTTGTTTTGGAACTCCCCATGCTATGGGATAATTCTTGCAACACTAACAGCGAGTTAAAACATAGACCAGCTGAAACTTATATCCCCACTGCGATGCAGTCAGGATCTTTGCTGTCTTGCATTCTATTCAAACAAAAGCAAGAATAAATTTTACCATGTCTAATCTAGAGAAACCATTCTTTGAATCAAGTCAATGATGTACTGGGGGACGAGTTCCTTATTTTGGCCATGATCTTCAACAGAAGATTGCAATAATGACAATTTAGTCAACACAATGCAAAAATCTATATGCAAAAAGCCACCTGCAAACCCTGAATGGGAAAACTTTATCAGGCCATCCCATTACTACCATACTGGTTTGCACTGTTGTATGGGGAAAACCCATGAAACCCCTGGTAGCCAGGAACTACCAATACTAGAACCACCATAGGGTTTTGCAGGCAACAGCCTAACGACCCAGACGCAGCCCTGTCTAAGCGGCATGCTCCTTCTGACAAATAGAGGTAAGCCATGGTGGCAAGCTTATTTCCACTTTTTTCCAGCTAAAGGAAAAATCTGTGTTATACTTTGTTTATTTTGGGTTATGTATGTTAAGGGTATAACTACACCTTCTCATTCAATAGAATCTTAAAAACTGTCCAAGAACTCAGTAATATGGTTAAATTAAAACCATTTAAAATATTTTAACATTGCCCACAGTACCATCTTTAAATAAATTAAGTAATGGATATAGTCAAAAATTTAATCGGATTGTTAAAAGTGTGACTTAATCAAGCCAGTCAGTTATATAAAAATCATGTCTAAGTAATCATGTCATGTCTAATTGGTGATCATGGTTTATTTTATTTGAAATATTTCATCAGTTTATAACAGTGGTATTTTTACACGTCGAATTTATACTTATACCCTCAAACGCATAAAACTATGTACAGTTTATTGCGCAGGACATTTAGAGGTTTAAATCATTTAAGATTATGATTTTTACATTTACATGAGTTCCAGACACATCCTTATGGATGTGTACAGTTTCACTACAGTACATAAGGAAAGTGGTTTTTAGCTTTCTTACATCAATAAAGCCTTTATTTTGTAAATTTTTAAATCTATTCTACAAATATATGAAAAAAAAATATAATTTTATACAAATACATATTATGTACAGACAAATGCGAATGCATGAAGAGTTAACAAAAATTATCACATTTACCCTCATATTTGCTACGCTCACAGCATTAGAATGTAATACATGGAATTTGTGTACAAATGTGTACCAAGTTTTTTGAGCCAGCAAGGGGTATTAGTAACAGTTGTGTGTTTTTTGAGTGCTTACAAGCTGTTTAGACCAAACACTTTCTATAAATGTTCATATATGTACATTGATATGTACATACATACATACAAACATACTTATCGCTACGCCTGTTTCCATAGGGGTAGGCAGAGAAAATTGATTTCTACTTGCTATGATTCTGACAAACCTTTTCTTTTCGCTTCTTTAGATGCAAGTTTTTAATAACTCTTTTCATTATTACAATGATTCAATTAGTCAAACATCTTGAATTCAGTATTCTTATGACCAGCCAAACCAAAAAATTTTCGCAATTTACTTACTTTTGACACTTCATATGTAACATTAGTAGAAGCTTGTCCAGCTTCTTGCTATGCATGGGTGAATTTTGGAAACTGGAACAAAAATCCTGGAATGTTGATTTACCGTATCTAGTGTTAATTATGTTACCAGCATAATGATGGTTATCACAACTTATGGTTGGTTCTCTGTTATGGATTATTTTTTGGTTTTTTTTGCAACACCCTGAAAGAAACCTTTCTTAATTATTATCTTCACCTTTCAAAGACCTGCTTCATTGTCAGATAATATAGAAACGGAGATATGCTCTAGCAATACCGGCTTAAAATATCAGTACTACTACTGTCATTTGAAGAAATTATAATTGAGTCCTCAGCGGTGAGCATTGAGCAAACTCAATACAATAATAAAAATAACAATGATCCATTCTTTGTTTTCTGTTCCATATAAATGCACATTCCTCCTAAGAATGTTAATTCAGGTGCTTCAAATTTTTATAAATTTGATTTTATGTTGAATGGTGGCTCTAAAATAGGGGATGATGATTGTATTATGAAGACCTACCACCATTGCCATATTAATGTCATTGTTTATTTATATTATAAATAAATATAATATTACATGAGATATGATTAAAGTATTGAATGTGAATGACAGTTAAAAGAATAGTATCCTAATGATAATTTAAACCAAAAAACATGTTACTAGCTTTAAGTAGCTACTGCTACACAGAACAAATATTGACTTACTAGTCATGTTACTAGCTTTAAGTAGTTACTGCTACACAGAAAAAGTATTAACTTACTAGTCATGTTACTAGCTTTAAGTAGCTACTGCTACACAGAACAAGTATTAACTTACTAGTCATGTTACAAGCTTTAAGTAGCTACTGCTACACAGAACAAGTATTCACTTTTAAAAAGTAAAGAACTAGAACTAAATAAATACAGACTTCAATATACATAAAGTTACACTGATATTGTTAAGACATTGAGTCTTAGATTTTTTTGTAAACCAAATTAAATTAATCAAAGCTTTTGAACGTGAAAAAACTTCTGTTCTGTAAAACTTCTGTGAGATTTTGAGAAAATATTCGTAAAAAACCCATTGTTAATTCTTTCAAAAAACGACACAAATCTGTGACCTCATCAACAATAGGATGCTGGACCAAAAATATTTTGCTATTTTGGGGTAAAAAGGGAGTAGAATCTTTTAAATAAGATAATATTTTTTGAGTGCGTCTCCTGGCGGCTTCCATCATTGGCTTCGATGATGGGTCTGATCGAAGGCGTGCCGCGGCAGGGTGCTGTCTGGCTCGTGTAGCATGACGTAGCTACGTACAATGTTTTGCTATGCGGACTGGTCTGTCCTTTTGGGGACTGTTTTTGCCTGCGCCTCTTGCGAATAGGATACTATATTAATAAAAATAATGATATGAGACTTGAAATAAGAGATACCTTGTATCCTATGTAGAATAATTTAATTTTAAATTTGAAAGTTAAGGTGTTTGCAGGACAAACACCAGCTATCTAGCAACCACCAAGTCTAGAGCTAAAGGTGTGTCATTAGACAGACAGTTGACTAAACCAGTAGGTCTTGAACTATGTAGAGGTTCACATACAACTCTATTCATGTGATATCTTTTTGTTTTAGTTAAGAAGCGGTATTAATACGCCGTTTTTGATACTAAATAGGTATTACATTTTAACTTTATTAAATTTTCTTTTAAGTTTTAATTCATTTTCTTGTTCCTTTACTAAGGATATATAAAACAACTTAATTAAGTTTTCAAACAAATCTGTTTCAAAACAAATTTGTTGATGATGATGATAATGAATTTTCTTGTTCCTTTACTAAGGATATATAAAACAACTTAATTAAGTTTTTCAAACAAATCTGTTTGTCCTTTCCTATATTAGAAGGGGTTATCTTCGATAGAAGCCTCACAACTTTTATTTTAAGATATATTATTGGCTCTGAACATCTGCATGTTTAACAATATACATCGAATACAAAGCCGATGTACAATAGGATGATCAAACGAGCTCACCTGAGTGAAGTTCGATCATTATTGTACGAAGGCTTTGTATGAAGATGTATATTGTCCCGCCCGCCCTTTACAATTTGTAAGTAACCCAAGTTGTGAGTCAAGCTCGTTATGGCTCTAAAGAATGACGTTTGACAGCTAGACCATAGACAATCAATATTGTAGTTTTTTTTTTAGTATAGGGAAGGATTTAAAGCGCGTAAGGTGCCAAGCAACTCGGAGAAGCTGCATGTTTAACAATATACATCTTCATACAAAGCCTTCGTACAATAATGATCGAACTTCACTCAGGTGAGCTCGTTTGATCATCCTATAATTTATTATTAGATAATGTAGATTCTAAATGTAATATAAACTTTTATTGCCTAAATTTGTGCACATTACTGTGCTCTCGCAGCATGAAGCTAGTAAAGCCACTTATAATCCGTCACCAGGGGCGAGGCGAGGGGAGGCGAGGGGAGACGACGATCATTCTATTATTGTACCACGTAATTAATTGGCTAAAGACAGACGGGGAAAATGAGGGCGCAAGTACACAACTGTAAGAAAATTTTGTTCATGTACGTTTTTGGAAAAGTGCATAGTGATGTGAGAGCTAATTGCTGAGTGAGTAAGATTTCGTTTACTAGACTAATTATACTTACACTACTCATGTCATACATGAGTCTCGTCAGCAGGGGTAATCATCAAGGCTGAAAAAAAGTGTAAGTTATTATTCTTGGTTAATATAATAAATGCGTTTGGCAAATACCTACCTAGACCTAATGAGTAAAATTAAAATTGTTATTGATCGTAGTATAATTTAACTTTCCCAGGTACCACCAAAAATAAAGAAAAATTGTATTAGTAATTTTCTAATATAAACGATACTTTTCATAAAAAAATAAAGATTTGGCTATAAAATATTTGAAGAAATAAAACCTTGCCTCAAATATCTTTATATATTGTTTGTACAAGTTTGGTATTTCTACTAAATACTTAACCTTCGTGTTTAATGACCATCTTTTATAGCGCCTGTGTTTGCATGGTAATTAAACTATAAAGCAGATTCTATTCTTTTCGGTGAATAAGCTTACATTATGTTATTAAAAGATACATATTTACAATGTCTCACGTCAATCAAAAATCTCATTAAAACAATTTAAAAAAGTAAGTCTACCAACTTTAAAATTAGTTTGACGAACACATTTTTAATTATATGAATCAAATTATAACATAGAAAAATATATATATAATGATCATATTTTTAAATTAAAAAGGAAATTACGTGCTTAAAATTTTAAAATATAACCTTCAATGTGGTGTAAACGTTATTTATTTTGAAAGTGTGTCTTGCACAGCCGCAAGGGCTCTAGTTACAACGAGCAGTGTAGTTACCGATACATTAACCAATACTTGAACTCGCTGGTGTCGGCTTTCGTCGGGCAATTAATGTAGCTTCACTTAACGCTGCTAGATATTGAATAATTAATTTCGTGTCTGATCAAATCAATGTACTAATCCGATAAGCACTTTAGTTGAGCAGTTCGTGACATTGTTATTGGTCTTAATTTTTTTAAATGTATTTTTAAAGCCTACACACACACACACACACACATACACCACACTGCTAAGTGTGACAAAGTGTTTTTTGTCCTTGTTCGATTTAGTTTGGTATTTGCTTGATTAAAATGAAGTTATTGTTAATGATGCTCAGCGGCATTTAATTGAATCTTAGGTAACTTAAAACCTTACTCTTTACATAATATACTCTATCATTCCATAAAGAACTAAGTTGGTAAGTTGGTTGGTTTGACTGCTCCATAGCTCCGTTGGCAGTGATGAGGGCTGAAATGCATATGCACCTGGGTTCGATTTCCGGTGGGGCAAACATTGTTATGATGAATATCACTGTTTGTTTCTGGTCTGGGTGTAATGTTCGTCTTTGTTTATGTTTCGGGCCCCCTAGATACAGGTTCTTCCTAGTTAGTGGCTCTGATTGTGATGAGTTATTATTATTATTATAAGTAAAGTTTTCTTAATTTCGTATCGTTATCCTGTAATAGATAGTAGTAATAGTTCCCGTGCTCACAGTAAAAGCAAACCTCACCACCAGTTCTGCGCGGCTGTGATCCGTGTTTAGTCGAGATTATGCCCGTTTACCTACTGATCCGCGGCGACCACAACAGAGCGCGTTAAATATCACTCTTGTAACTAACAACGGTCATTTTCTCTTCAGTATTTGACCCGCAAAATCAAACGTCATGACAACATATTACTAGTGGAATTAATATTTTAGTAATTTAAAGTTTACTCAACGGTTTATCATCTTCGTAAAACTTCCGCTCTTCTATAAATATTAAGTGATAGATGTCCTAAACGTTATATGGCACTCGATGATCACATTTAAAAAATACAACGTTGTATTATTAAAAAGACGTTTGTCTTGTGGTGGCGACAAAAAGAGTAAAAGTGTCGTAAAATGCGACTTAGGGAGGAAGAACCCAATATACAAGCAGCAGCGGTCTTCATTGAAAAAGTTAAATAGCCATACTACGATCACAAAACCCGCCTGCTAAGCGTGATGTTTATAGCAAAGATTTGCCCCTGTGGCGATCTATGGGGGAAGCCTTGTCCAATAGTGGACGTCTCTTGGCTGAGCTGATGAATAAAAAGACAACCTCAAAATAGCTTCCTAGATAATTTGAACCGATAAAGTGCGGTTTCACTCCATCCGTTTTGATATTGTCATGCGTGTAACAGCGTCTATGATCAGGTAGCGCAGGAAAATTACTGCTTTGCAAGCTTATGCCTACATTTTAGTCTTTATTGTATGTTGATGGAGTACGTAATGCAATGTTTAGGTGGCAAAGAAATCAGAGATCTTACAGACCACTGAGTGCATTATCACAAGTGACAAGTCAGTAGTCAGATCAGTTAGCAGCTGATGGGCACTTGCTGATAAGTGTTTATTCATTAGGTGAAGAAGTGGTCGTTGAATATTTTGTCATAACAATTTAGCTTGCCTAATTATTGATGAATCGAAGGAATGCCAGTGCTTATATTTTTTGGTACAGTCTTTGTCACGAGTTTAACCGATATCAATTACATTAATTATTTTATATAACTGATAAGTACTTGAATAACACTTCTCTGTTATGAGTCGCTCGCCATCTAAAAGAGTAATTCGATACATTGACAGACTATCAGAGGGTAGCCAGCGTAACGCCCGCTCTTTGCTAACCGCTCTGTGGTGCAATTAAACATTATTTTTTTGTATTACCTTTATCTGCCTATATCTAGATCTGATAAAATTAAATTTGCTCAAATCCAGTAAACATCCAAATTGCTCTTTATTTATCTATTGCTGGGTGGGATCTAATTTTTTTTTAATTATTTTAAATAATATTAAATACATACAAAAACGCTTTAATTTTAAATGTTTTATATTTAGATATGCTAACGCAATCGATCCGCTTGCACATTTAGATTTTAAGTCAACACGTACATAGTTACAATTTGTAAAAATCATAGCAAAACAACGCAATTGTTACGTATTATCTAAATTTACGATTCAGCATCACGACAACGACAACTATTATAGAGTATCATTACACCTTCCGATCACACCAGAAATGGGACAAGTGTGTGTTCTCACAGCACGGCGATATTCATCATTAATCGTATCATTAACATTGCATTCTCTACATAGTTGCTGGATATAAGGCTGAGTGTACACTGTGCAACTGATCCAAGTGGTGGTAATGACGAAATCGGTAAAAGGATTTCGTCATTACCACTTGGATCACTTGGTAGGTATAGTTCACGATGAGTTAAAACTACTACTACACTTCAAAATTCTAAATCTACTTACTCTTTGTTACCCTAGCCATTCTCTATAATGTTCCTATTGCAATCGCTGAGCTTGTCAAAGTATTAATGTGTATATTGTACCTTATAAACCCGCGCCGTGTCGGGTGTAAGCTGATCTGCTGAGACCTGCACGTAGGCTCGGCGGGCATGCGGGCACACTCGACTGAGCGTCGATGCCTTCCTCTTCTCGTCTTACTATTACTGTGCTGATACTTATGCATTTAATTAAACTCGTCGAAATATTTTGCAATTCAATTAACGAAGAGGTAATTTTACTACTTATTCTATTATGAAAAATTGCATATCCTATTATAAAAATATATTAATTTAAAAATAATATAAATACATTCACGTCGTTCTCATTGAAATACTCGTAGACAAGTGCAGGATACTAGGAATGTTAAGACACAAAATAACATGTAACGGAACGATGTTCAATAAAACGACATCGTTCATTTACAAGATTTGTGAACATAAAAGGGTAAATTTACATTTTGATGTTGGCAAGAGCTCCGGGGAGCCGAGCTGCTCCCTAAAATTTTAAAACATCCATTTGCATATGCTTTGAGTCACATAAACGACACTTTCGTCCTAACTTTATGTAAAGCTGCTACTGGAAATTATAATTGGCAATTATCATGTTAAAACATGGGCGTTATTGTAATGATTATTGAACTACCAGTGAATTCAAAAAATAACATCACTGAGAATGAATAGGAACAGCATTATATCACAAAAAGCTAATCTAATAATATCTATCTCTTTGTCTTGTCTTTGCCTTACGTACGTAAATCTTACCATTACTGGTCTATCTATCTATAATCTAACCTATCCCCGAACATCTCGGGGATCCTGTTGCGGCTCCCCACCACTCTGCACCGCAGGGATGACGACTTCTTCCTCATAATGATGACGTAGCTACTACTTACTAATAAAGAAACTGGCTGACAGTGTTATTTACTAACCACTAAATATATTTATTTTAACATAAAATAACGACGGAGTAATTTACATTTTATTAAGGCGACATCTGGGATGCTTTCCAAAACAATTAACTTCATTTACACTTCAATCACAGAGCTTTATGTTATTCAGGAATACTTTACTTTCCTTAAAAGGGTGTTAAAAACAATATGGCGGACGCCTTTATGCAGTTTACAAGGCAGCAGAAACTCAACTAAAAATAAATAAACGAATAAAGACGTACATATCATGGTTAAATCATGCCAGATCAATTACTTTTTAAGAACAATTACTTTTTGATAATTTTTGCAATGTTTCATAACTTTTTTGTAGATCAAGGGAAATTTCACTATAGTCTACGCAATTTCTACTACTAAAGTAATTTAATAAAATGCCCTACAGTTAAAGTAACTTTATACACAAATATCGCGCTTACTGCAGCCAGATGAAGAGAAAGGGTCACTTATAATGGCCTTAGTAATACAGCCAACGTAATGTTGTTAGTTAGCAGAGACGTCTCCGTCTCCTACTGAAATAATATATGTTTGTCGAGTTGAGGCGCAGTGTCGCGCTCTCAGAGTTTCAGAGCTTTTCCCATTTTGTTGATTATGTATTCAGAGCGCGGCGAAAGAGGAGTGCCTCGGTTTTAATGGCGACGTTTTTAAATATTAAAATGTGATTATGCCGAGTTCCAAGAAGTGTCGCAAATTGATTCTAACTACTTTATCAAAATATTTCGTGTGCGAGGGTTGTAGTTGGCTATATGTTTCGTGGTAATCATCTGCATTGGTGATCATATTATACACGGTTACTTTTTTATCGTGGAGGAAAATTTAACGCCTGGTAGGCATAGTTATACAGGACTGATTCCTGAAAACAAAATTGAAAAATAATGAACCGTGCTCACTTGAGGTACTTCGAAAGTTTTTGTAAAAAAAAACTAAAAATGTTGTTTAGCATCAGACTCATTTTCAAAAAAATTGTACATGGCATAAAAAAAAACGTGTCGCAAAAGTTTGATCCCACATAAATCCCAATTTTATGATCGTATTTTCTAATTCTGAGGTTTTACTAGGTGGAAATCTTATTCTGCATACGAACATAATCATTATCTGTGATAATGTGCATTTATTTATGGTGAAATATTATAATTTCTGAAAACGTATTTTTTTCTCCCCATACAAATTGCAAGTGTCGCACTGGTCTTTTTTTTTTCTTTCGCCTAAAATTATATTTTTTTGTTTATTTAGAGCACTCATTAAATTTTTATCTCATTAAGTAATGTTCAAATTGTATAGAAAGTATGAAAATAAGCATAATCTAATACAAAAATATAAAGTAATAATACATAAATAACATGTCGCAAAAAATTACAGTTTCGTAACAGACAGTTTCAAAACAAGAACTCACTAAGAATTTTTGAATTTTCTGAACGCGTTCCTAATAATTACCAATGCCGAAACATTCGCGCTTCTGATCGGCTGCTAGAAAACCGTCTTGGCCTCTCAATTATTATTTTTTCGCCGGTCGTTGTTGGCGGATCCTGTGTTTACGGTTTCGTTACTGCAACGTCATGGATATTTTTTACAGAAACTAGCACGGGTACATAAGTGATAATTAAATATGTTGTGTATTTGAATGTATTTATCCTTTTTATATACACATTTACCTGAAAATAACGTTTTTGTGAAGTCATATTACACAATTTAGGTTATTTTTCTCTCACAGTTTAGTTACATTTTATTGAAAAAGTTACAGTTTCGTTGCATTTCGTTACGAATTATTAGAATTTACGGGTTCGTTACACATAAAGCCATGTGTACATTACAGTTCAAACGAACTAGATACAGCTACCTAATCCAATTAATTTAATCAACTTAATTCAACAGAAAGAAGTCCACTGTTCGACATAGGGTATCCCCTACAGATTTCCACAGGAACAAACATTCTAAGGGGGTATTTCCGTAATTATCACGCTTGGAAAAAGGGTTGGCGATCGCAGCGTAGCTCTTTTAAGTTTTCACCATAGCAAAAATGAGTGAAAAGTGGATAATAGTGGTAAATTTTTAATGTTTTAGCTTATTTTTTAATATTAAAATTTATAGTGTGTACATATAGCCCTACAGTAAAAGTTTCGTTACAAGTTACAGTTTCGTTATGACGGTTTAGTTATATCAGTTTTTTACGTACGTTTTTTAGTTACGTACAACTTTTTTGAAAATGACTCATCAGAGCAATGACCTACGGTGGCTTAGCTGGTGCCAGACACAGAGGGCAATGTGCAGGGGGGTGAACAAGGGGTCCATCGGACTTAAATAAGTTTTTTATTTTTTGAAATTAAAAAAAAAAACAAACAAACAAAAAAAATATTTTAATCGAGTCATATTATATCATGCAAAGACTTAAAGTTAAGTTTCCGCCACGATAAAAAAATTACCGTGTATATTAACACTGATATCATTAAATTTTTTACTACAACTTTTTTTTTTTACTACAACTTTTTTTTTTTATTGTAATCACCTATATTAAGTCTATTGATTGCAATAAAGAGTATTTCTATTCTATTCTATTCTATTCTACAACCATGTTGCGCAGTAAATCTATTAAAATGATTAATGACTTCAAAATAACTGAATCTTTTTACTACTGAAATTTAGATTAAAATTAAAAAATCAAAGTTTGAAGGTAACTCACATAAAACAACCGATATTTTTTGATGACAAAAATAATTAAAATGCAATTTATCATTTCTAAGAAAAATATTTCAGTTTGGCCGTAGTATCAATGTAAACTTTAATGAGGTTATTATTATGAAATTTTTAGTATAATTTAATTTTAATTTATGTATACTTTATTTAATTATTTACGTTTTTTTTTTAATTAATAATAATTTGTATTGACTGTAAGTAATTATTAATTCAAGTGTTTGTAAGGTTCTTGTAATTGTAAATGTTTATCAGAAATAAAAAATTAGGCACTTTAACTGATATAAATATAATAACTCGTCATGTTTTAATAAACTAAAATGCGATGGCAACTTTACCTTCAAAAATATTTGCATTCTGCGTCGCGAAGGGCGGCGAGAGCTGCGACCGCTCACCCGCCGCTCTGCCCGCCCCGCCGACGACGCCGCCGCGCCGCCGCCGCCGCCGCTCACGTACCGCATCGGGCGACTTGTAAAAGCAGTGAAAAGGTACGAATTACCGGAATTAACATATCAAACGCGCCTTCGTTACGCGCTACACCACCCTGCAGTTAAACTACGCTCACAAAGTCTTGATATTCATGAGTTGGATGGAAAAAAAATGTTAAGTTACTGCGTCAGGTTAAATTAAACACACACGCAAATATCTACTTCCTCGCAAAGAGTTTCCTACTTGTTTGCAAATAATATTTTTTGAAAATTTCTGAAGGGTCTAAAACTTTTTATTACCAATTCCCTTTTTAATAATGTTATACCTTGTTGATTCGTTACCAGCGTGGTTACCAGTTTTCGACCAAGTAGTTAGTAGTGGTTATTATTTTCAGCCATTAAATGTTTGAAGAATACTTAATAAAAAATATTTTACATAACATAACATAATCTCACGCCTTTTGTTTCCCGAAGGGTTAGGCAGAGGCACCAGCTCAAGAGCCGGACCCACGTTTAGCCGTTTTTCGTCGTTTGCCGAAAATATTTTACATTTCTAAAATATCTAAACTTGACGGGCAAGGAGTACTCGGTGTCAAGTTAAAACACAGCACTCTCGCTGGCATTCGTACAAATAAATGACATTTAAATTGAACGCCCTCGGCGGCGGCGGGGCGGCGCGGCGGGGCGGCAGGGCGGCGGGGCGGCGCGGCAGGGCGGCGGGGACGATCACTGGTCTAATTCTAGTTTATTTTCAACTTCTTCTTTAGACTGTAATTATGTATTTTTACAATTTATAACCTAACCGTATTATTCATAAAGATACCGTAGGTTTTAAGTAGAGCTTTACTCGACTTCCACTAATCTGGTTTGTTGTATGGTATATACGTGAGATCCAGTCTATATTGACATACGTCAAATAACTAAAACGCTCTATAACTTTTTATGAATAACAGGGTTAATTATTAACATTATCCCTTTATTTAATAACTAAGTTTCAGATGTTAAAATCTCATGATACAGATATCAAAATTGATTTGATCTTGAGGTACATAATAATATTTTCTATATAAAGAAAGGCCTACCCTAGTGGGTGTGTCCCGGCGCACCTCGCTGCTCCGCTAAACGGTCGCTAAACGTTTGGGCGGCCCGCCCTACGCTCGTCATTCCTACAGCCTAACACCCTTCTATAATGCGCCTTAAAACATCTAGCCTAAGAATTACTTTTCTTATTTATAGATCCATAGAGTTAGACTCTTATTAAAAGTTGGAAAATGAGACTATACTTACCTACATTTTAAACGACTTACTTACGACGAATATGAGGGCGGTTTGATTTTCTAGATGTAGATACTTAGAGACAGGCTTTCGTTGATCTACATACTCTAAACACTAAACAAACATTATCTTAATCATTCGAGTATTCATTTCTAGTTAAATAACGCACAGTTATATCTTTTATAGTAAAATAATACTTATATTTCTTATACACATATAAAAACCTAAATAAATAAAACCTATTCATCGTTAGTGAATATTATCAAAGCACTAGATTTGTATCAAGCATCTCTACTTTTACTCTAAGGAAACCTCTTATCCCGTTAATTTGACGTTTCACCGTAATATGGCCCATTAGTAGGAGAGCAGTCGATTTGGCCAGTAAAGGCGGGCGATTCAGCTGAAAAAGCTATTTACTGAGTGGACCACATCTTATTGCCGCCCAGAGAGACCTTATCATCTGTGCAGTAAGGAATAATTTGGTATGAACGTAAGCAATCGTCGTTTGGTCCAAGAGTCTCCTATCGCCCCCTATCTCCCTCGGGATACGATTAATAACCTACTACCTGGGTACTAGCTACTGAGCCAGGGACGAACTCAGTCAGACACATGATATACAATTTTATTTACAAAACTCATTTTATTTATTTCTTTGAACAAGTAAACATAATAATCATTGTAATCGCGAACTGAATATAACGCCACTGTACTACCACATTATTATTTATCATACCTACATTGCTAAAATTTAGATCATACCTACAATAAAAGTTATTCAATTAATTCATTATAAAAACATAAAACATTCTCATCTCATATTCAATTTTAAACAAAACAAGTTCAACTTATATGTAGTATTACTTTATTATTCCTTTTTTTCTATTACAAATTATTTATTTATGTTGTATAACACAGTTTTTACAGGATATTAAAAAAACAATTTGTTTAGAAACGCAGTTTTCAATAATTTGTGGTAGGTACCTACCAACCAACCAAACCAATCATCGCCGGAGTCCGCGCCTCGCTTCTCCCTCCCTGTGTAATAACTCTGACTAGATACGACTTTTTGCATTAGCCAGAAGTTTTCCACATTTTTCCTTGTTTTTCTCAAACAAATAAGTGGCCTATAGGAATGGGATTAAGTGGTCGGATTGCTATTGTTTTTCTGTTTGTAAAGTGTTCTAATGGGTTTTATAATTCAGTTAGAAATGTCTTCTGTATCGTGTTGCTCTGGGTACTTTAAAGTGAATTATACTTGAAACGTTTTAAAATTAAAATTTTGCCTTTTAGCGATGTGCATTATTGGGTGAAGAAATACCAACCCAAAATTAATAAGCTTTTGTTCTTGCTTTTTATGCTCTACTATCTCTTACATAAAAATAACAAAACTAATTTAATGATGAAAAAAATGAAAATGAAAAACTGCTAAAATATAAATATTACTTACAAAAAAATTACATTCGACTTAAAATATATAAAATAACTGCAGGGTTATCTGTCATTCCAGATAACCTAAGCTGCTCCATATAGTTATCAAGGAATAAAGTAAACCCCTAATGTAGTCTGACTTTGCTTACACCCCTGTCGGTTGATAATATCTGAGGCGTTCGCTTTTTTGCACGCCTTGTTAATAAGCGTCTACTGGCTCGTGAAATATTACAAATTGCCTCACCCTGCCGGCCCTCCCGCCGCGTCCTGCTCCCTCCTCTCGTCCACCCTGTCTACTTTTTTTCATAATCTTTTCCACGCTTCTATTGAGGGTGTTCGATCATCAAACGTGTTAATTGAAGTCTTGTAATTGCGTGCGACACCACTTTCAAAATAAAATCAGTGTTTTAGTTTACAATATGTTTATTTTTATGTGTTATAATTCTTTAGAAAACAGTGGCGGAGACAAAGAAGCTATTATAACGTGCTATCGGGTAAACTCTACTCTCAAATTTCTAATTTAGTTTGGTTCATTACAGAATCGGTTCGCGATAAGCTCAATCAATTTCCTTAAAGACATAACTTTATAAAAGCGAACGGAGTCGGGTAAAGGAATTGGGAAAGTGAATTAAGCGCCCCGCAAACTGGTTATATCAATCATAAACTTATTCGATTAATTACGTTTTGCGGAGTTAATAGCGACATCTATGTAGAATTGAGCGGGGAATAGTTATATTAGTTATCGATATCGATGTGCCGTTTGGCACGTCTAGTAGTTGATAAAATTACTTCCATTTTTATATATTTATTACTTGCATGCATATTAAAAATGCATCACAGTGAATGATAAGGTGTTGCATAAGCGATTTTGGTTAAGCGTCGATTAAAAGCTTCGTGCTCGGGAATGTTTTCGATGTATGTGCTCTGTTGTACTACGGAACATGCCATTACTTTATTCCTAATGCTAGTAAATTAAATAAAAAATTTTATCTTTCTGCAAATTCCACAATCTTAGTGTTATATCTTTATTATTGGTCCAAAACCTCCTTAACGAAGAAAGCCGTGCCCCTACTGTGGGACTTCTGTAAGTTTGTACAGAATAGTAAGTGTGCAGTGGCGGTCTAGGACGGCGTAACACTTCCGAATTTTCTTTAATGCAAAAAAAGCTCTTGTTCTTTGGTTATACAGTCTAGGGCACACGAGAACATAGACAAGTCTGTTACGCCCTCCTAGACCGCCACTGTACGAACTAACTACTTACCTTTGCGACATAAAATACTTATACCACTTCTTTGAGTATTTATTATTACTCCCTAACTCAAACCGACAATCCATACACAAATCATTAAATGAGTCCGATTCGATATATTCGTCAAATTGATCGACAATTATCGGGACACCCCTTCGGGCCCATTTCGGCGGTGTCATTAGGCAGCCTGCGTTAATGATTAATGCGGCGCCGCCCGGGCCCTCACAGTGGCCCCGCCGCCCGCGCGTCCTGCAGACTCTCCTGTCCCCACAAATAAAACCGAAACCGTCACTTAATCGACGCGCTTGCTACCCCTTTTGATTGAACGCTCTGGCGCTCTTCACGCTTTGTCCGCCGTCCCCGGCTGGACCCCGCCGCCTCGGCGCGGCAGCCTCGGGCGGCCCTTATTTTTGTTATTTGCCAGCGGACCTGGACTCCTCGTGACTAGCGAATCAATCGTTTTGCGGAATCGAATGTCGATGTCGTGCAAACTTTTATAGGTCTCGTGAGGTCAACTACTGCTATTGAGCTGAGCAGCTTCAATCTGAAAACTTGTTATCGAGTTTGACGTTGAGTTTAAACTTTTTTTAACTATAAGTTTTGTCTTTTAAACTTTGCACTGCATAGTTTACTTATAGCAAGACATAATAATATTCGAAAACGTGTCTAAAGCGTCCAAAGTGACATTGATAGCTAAATTGAGGAACTAATTACTAATGTTTATCGAAAACAGTAGGCGTGAACACTGAGAGCAGTTTTTCTTTCGATTATTAAAAGTAATCAGTCCGGTTGATTGAGCGCCGTGCGCGTATCTGAAGTAATTTTACATTTTCGTGTTATCATCGGCGTATAATGAGTTCGGTCGTGTTCGTTTTGCGTCCGTCAGAGGCGGCGTCATCCATCATCCCGGCGACTAATTGCTTGCTACCTTCGCGACCACTATGCGCCGACCTCATGATGTTCTTATCCTTTTAATTCGCTCTCCTTGTGTTGTAGGCACTGTACAGTACAGTTTCAGACGTTAGGATAATTACTACATTCATTTGTTTCTTTTTTACTCGCAAAAGTTCAATCTACGTTATATTAATGGACGTAAACATTTTTCTAGATAGGTAATCAATAACAAAACAGAAACTTTATCTTTCTTACGTATTCTTTTGCTATACGATTCATATAGATAACTAAAACTTATACATTGTGTACCTATATGTTGCTTTAAGATTAACAAAATTCAGTTGAATTACTTGTAAACGTTGACTACAACACATAAAAGAGTATATAATAATGTAGTGCAGTAATTGCTTGACCAAAGAAGCTGATCCCTTGATTGTAAAATTATAAATGTGTTCAGCAAAAAAGTGTGATCAAATTTACTCCTAAGTGAGTCTGAGTGGTTTTCGCATGAGATTTTTCATTTGAACTCGCAAAAAAGTTTACTAATATCAAGTGTGTATGGTTGGTATAAGCGTGTGCTCTTTTAAAAAAATATTGTAATTTAGTTCTTCAAACATTTCCCCTGAAACATTATTTACTTATAATATGTTTTATTAGCAATTATGGAGATAAATAAAATATAAATAGTAGGCGATGTAATCCGCACTAGCGCTACCGAATAATTTTATAAGTATACTAATTTTTTTTTTTAATAAATATTTCTGAGATATCCAATTCAATCACTCTGTGATTTTCAAAATAATTTATTTTAATTTTATCTCTGCATTGGTGCTTATACGCGGACACAGGATGCTAAGCCCTAATCACTTCAATATAGAAAAAAAAGATCTCCACAATTCAATAAGTATCATAACTAAATTATGAAACAAATGAAGGGAAATAAAAAATTCGGCTGCACAAAATGCACAATTACAGCTCGCAGTCGTAGTTGCAGTACGCGGCACCTCGGAGTGAGGAGTACCCAGTAGCGGCCTCTCGGGCCATTAGAGGCATTAGCGCAGGCGCAGGTGTCGCGTTGGTCACGCACTGTGACGGCAGCTTCCGACACTGAAAATACAAACGATGCTGATAGACGCCCGCAGGACAGGACTGTGGAGCCTCCTAGAATAACATACCCTATATTTGTCAAAACATTGTTCTTGAGTTTAGGAAATCTGAAACAATTCATGCGTTTATACCATTACTTAAGGTTAGAAATGGCAACACTACATACTTTTTTTAAAAGGCTTACAAAATATATTTCAATTAGTTTTATTCTTGATATATAATTAAATATAGGGTGCATTGGTAAACATAGCACTACTTATTTACGTAGACTTATTATTATAAAACACGTAAGTTTTACATTAAAAACTTTGAACATTGACTTATCGATTCAAGCCAAAGTGACCTCGTAAGATAATCCGGCATTAGACCAATTAACTTGTCAAACTACGATGTAAGATATCTTTTTAATAAGTTTATGTAACGACATAACATTTAATAAGGTTGTGTAATTAATGCTTTTAGAGGTTGTCTATGCCAATATTATAAAGATGAAAGATTTGTTTGTTTGTTTGTTTGTTTGTAACGAATAGGCTCCGGAAATACTGAACCGATTTGAAAAATTCTTTCACTGGTAGGAAGCTACATTAACCCCGAGTGTCATAGGCTATATTAGATTTTCAAAAAAATTAGGGATCCTTACCTAAACTCAAATAATATAACCCAAGGTGCAATATTTTTTCCGTTGTTTACATATTTGGACAGGTGGTTTGTTTTTGTTGTTTGTTTTTTATTTGGCCATTATGGGCAGTCAAATGAACATAATCTATAGAGCCAAGTCTTTTGTAGTATCTTATATTCTATGGCGTAACGAAGTAAGCCGGGAAAGCTCGTATTTAATAACTTTATATAGAGTAGGTTTGAAAATGAAATTTGTAAAGGGTTTTCCGCTTTTCAGGGAATATTTCTATCATCTCTATCGAGATAGTAAGTATTTTTATCACGTATAGTATTAGGTCCAGGCAGGATACTAGATCTTACATCTTCTTGTTCCATGGTTGAGCAATTTTATTTAAAAGGTAATTTTATTTAGTAGGTTATCCTACCTACCACATAACTCTGATTGGTTTGATAAAACAAATTCTGATTAGCTAACCAAGCCAGCCGATCGCTAAACCAAGTATGTATGTACCTAAGCATAAGATAGAAATCGCGGCAATACACCGCACTTATCCTGAAATAACAACAGTAAATAATTTCATTATAACATAATATGTTACGTTTCTTGTGTGCTTTTGTTTTATGTACATTAATAAATACCTGTAAATACATATATGAGTTAATTATTTAACGAATGTGACAGTATAAAACTGTAGTATTCTTGACCTTGTTAGTCATTTAAATAGGTACATGTTTATTTGAAAACTAAACAATTTTTTTTTAAAGCTAGCTCCAAAGCTTTCAAAGCATTATGCTCGACAAGAGAGTGATAATATTCGAATTAGTTACGTGAAAAGGTGTCACATCAGAGTAATCGGATGCGTAACAGCGTAACGCGTAAATAGCTTTTAGAGTAGCGAATGGCTTCACCGCGGGCTACTGTTTGATATAAGTGGTTAGGTCACTATCTAGAAAGGATATAACGTGCTGATTTATTTTGCTGGTTCATAATTCATAATTTATCCTGAAGATATTCAGTAAGCAATTATTTATAATACCTAAGTCATTTTTGTACAGATACCTCCAGCATTTATTTGTGAGAGTGGGGCGAAGTGAAACTTTATCCACACATACCGACTTTTACTGAGTCTGAAATTGTTCCCCGCATTAAATTAATGACTGATGCCAGATGCTGTCAGGACAATTGCCGTTTATCGTTTTGGTAGTAATTTCATGTATTTCATCAGTTGACAGACTGCCGTAACAGTTCCGAGGCTAATGCTCGCGGCGCACGCACGGGACATAATGAAACTTTTGACGTTCAAATCACAATTGTTCCCTGTTTGATTTGGTCTCATTACACTGCGCATTACGGGCCTGCCACAAACTCGAGTCGTTGGCGATAATAATGAAACTTCGCTCTACGCTGTCGCTACTTCTGTGCCTGAATGCTAGAGGCACTAATCTGTGAAGCCAAGCCCGCTAAGCTAGAATCCATGCCTTAGCTCTGAGGACCAGAAGTCGTCATTTGTCATGTAAGCGAGTATTAGCGTCACACTTTCACCCAATTTGCTGGTGGTTTGGTAACGACCACGTTTTGATTGCTTAGCCGCTGAAATTACTGTAGTTTTTATTTATTTACAGCTACTAGGTGGTGCTTTTAATATTTAGTGTGTGACAGGCTAATGTATTTGCTCAAGCAGTTACCGTAACCTACTTAGCATTAGCACTTCTTATTTGATTACCGTCCACATTGCGTGATCTGAGCATTCTGTCTACTGAAATGAACAAATCACAACCATTTGAAAGTTATTGTGTTTGATACAACCAACATCTAAAACGTGGAATAGCGTAAAGGAATGTTCACTATCGATTGTTTTATTATTTTATTGATAGTCTATGGCCGTGAATCGATTGTGAGGCTGTGTTCTGTGTTTGTGTATCTATGGGCGTTGTAGCAGGTTTGATGCCGGCCGGGGGCGTCGAGTAATAATTCACGGTCGTAATCTCGCGAGGAAGCACGGACTGGTATTGGCTGGTATTTGCCCTTAGTTTTGGGCTCTATATTAGGATGATTTCATTTCAAACTAAATTCAATCATAGATAGCACATTGACACAAGTAGGTAATTTTATTTTTGTTGTAGATAGACCGGAACTGTCTTTAAGTATATGGAGATGTCTTTCCACTGTTATGAGTGTATCTGAGTTTGAAGTGGTATGTTTCTAAATTTAAAGAATTTTCCATAAGCTTGCCCATTATGGCCCAATCATTAGTGAAACTGAACAATCCCAAAATACTTGAATCTTAGGGCATTTAGAAAGAAAGAAAGAAAGAAAAGCGTTTATTGCCAAACAGTGACACACAATTAACAACAATTAACATTTCCTTATTAACTGTATTTTTTAATGGATGGGTTTTTTTTGATTGAATTTCATCGCTACCCAAGTTATAATTCATGTGTAGGTTATGTAATGTTGCAAATTTACGTTCTTGACGAAATTTTTTAAGAAATCTTGTTTTGTGTTATTGAGTAATTTTAAAAAGCGTGATCTAGGCATTTTGAGCTTGACGTCCCTAGAAAGATATCGTATCGGTAAGTATGAGTTCAGATTGTATTCTGCGGTAAAGTGATAATTCAACAACAATCTATGTCGTGAGCGCATGCGCTTTGTTCATGCGCGGGCTCCTGTGCGCCTTTATTTAGAAAATTGATGAGAAATGGTTTCCATTACTCCGCCGCCGCCTAACCGATATCGTTATTCCTCCAGAGAAAGGAAATTAACTTAAATTTGTTTTTATGATTGCAAAGCTTTGGAGTGGTTATCGGTACATCATTGGTTGCAAAGTTGCAATAAGATTTTCTAATAAGAATATTTTCTTATGTGAACCTCTGGGAAACTAATTTAAATAATCTTTCTGTTTTTTGGTTCGGGTCAAGATGGAATATTTTATATGGTTTAAGTTAACTTTAAATTAAATCTTTACAATTATTATTTTTTTCTTGTAAGCTCGTCATGTTATTAGTTTAAAAGAATCTGTTTACGTTACGTAGGATCTTTCAGTAGAGACGCTCGAATTACGGACTATAGGCACGTCGTAGAAAATATACAACATGGTTACCTTTTTTTGTGGCGGATAATTTCAGGACTAACTCTGTGGATGATATATTATGGCTCGAATAAATTATATATTTATTTTAACTTTTTTTTTTGCAAATTAAAATAAAACTAAAAAACGTATTTAAGGCCGAAGGACCCCTTGTTTACCCCCTTGCGCATTGCCCTCCGCTCCCTGTAATGTCTAGCACCAGCTAAGCCACCGTAGGTCGTAGGATAGGTAGTAGGGTAGCCATTGATCTGGTTGTAAACATCATTTTTAGTTTTTTTTTACGAAAACTTTCGAAGGAACTCAAGATGTCTACCGTGTGTTAATTTTCCTCCACGGTAAAAAAGTAACTGTATATTTCAATAACGACTTACCAACATTTTACCGTGATAGCATAGCAATGCAATAGCACACAATCTAAAACGTTTTGCGCTCGGCTCTAGCAGCGGGGCGGCGGCGGCGGCGGCGGGCGGCGGGGCGGCGCGGCTGCGTCCGTCCGACGTCCATCACGCACAATCTGCTGCAAATTGGACGCGCTGATTGCCACTCGCTTATTGCCCCGCTTATCAATAAATCGCTGGTAAACTGTTTAGCTTCCAGCCTCAAAGATGAACAGAAACCTACTATATTTGGTTGTTAAAAATAAAAGTTATAGTAAACAGTTTTAAACACAATGATATATACATAATGTCATGAATAAACCTCCTGTCTTATCAGAAAGCTCAAAGTGCAATCATATCAGAAATTATGAGATCTGCAAAAGAACCAAAGTCCATAGCGCGAAGAATCACAAAACATGCGTCAATGGGCAGGGAACTAGCTCAGAGAACTCAATGGTCGCTGGGGCGAAAAGTTTTATGAGTGGCCAACGCGTACCGGAAGACGCAGAGAAGACAGACAGTGAGTGGAGGCCTATGTCGAGCAGGAGATGGCTGAGATGATAACCCGTTAATATATAAATAGATCCAGATTAAAATAGCGGTAGACCTAAGATGATTTTTAAAAGACTCGTCGTACAAATTACAATCTTCTAGTAGCTTAATGATGCCACACAGCAACCAGTTTGATCCGCCGCGCGACCGCGCACCGCGGACCTCCCGATGAGAAGCCTCTAATCTAATTAACAAAAATTTAGTTTCTCAACAATACAATCAGAAAATTGAGAATAAAACAGTTATGTTATAAGCAGAAAGATATTTTTTATATCGTATCAATTCCTTTGTTATCAGTAATTACAGTATTTTGATGATAGAAGTTGTGATCATTAATATAGATGGGATCATTTTCACCTCTGTTGCCAATAACCGTGACCCGATGTAATCGATGATTACAAAATTATATTACTCATATGCGTAACTAATAATGTGGTTCCTAGTTGAGCCTAATGGCGTGTGGGAGCGGGGCCGGAGCCGCCTGCCGCGGCAGGACAATGCCGGGTCATCCCGCACAATAGCGTGACGTTTAACGTGTCGAAGCCGCGCTTTCTGAGTCAACGCCAAAAAAAAAATCGATTTCCGTAAATAAGTGACTGCAACATTTATAATAATGATGAATAGAGTCAATCGAATAGAGGCATCGGCCGTTGTGCCTCTAGATCGCGTGTCTAATCGCAACCGCTCGAACGCTACGCACTTATAATATTCATTTGGCGCTAATTGAAAAAGAATTATGACCTATCGTCCTGCCATAAATCTGTTGTAAAGTAGGGCGTTCTTAAACACGACATCTCTGTAAGGTAAGTATTAATAACGGTGGGAACTTACTGAGATCTTTATAGATATTTGGTAAGTTATTGATGAGTATTCCCATCAACTAAGATGATATGGGAATGACAAGAAGGTGTAACTCCATAATGTAGCCTGATTAAGAAAATTATTTTTAATTAAAAGTTATAAAGATTATTCAAATCGATTTCGTTTGTTTGATTTTAAGGGTTTCGTGGTCTAAAATAAAATCTCATAGACCACCAGTAGCCTCGGACTAAATAAATATTTTGTTATAGATTAAGCATAGGATCCACTGCAGTGCTAAAAATATCGTATTTTATGCTCTTCTTACAATACGTATGGGTATGTTTATGTAAGTGTTTTACTTAGGTATAATCAATTTTGATCGCCGCTCACCGCACCCGTTTCCACTAGCAGGGTCGAGGGCGGCCAAATGTCGGACTTTGTGTAACGGCTATGTTACGACCCCGAGCGGGTCTAAGCGCGGCGCAATAAACTGAGCGACGTAAACATTCGGCAACGCGGGCTACTTGTGAATCCACGACGGCCGCTCAAATTGTGCTGCGCTTAGAATCCGATGGAAGTCATGTCATGTGTCATAGCCGTACGTAACCCTTTGCGGAGAGAGCGTGGATAATGCTTGCATGGAGTTACGTCCGTTGGCCCAGCGCCATGTGGTAATGAGGTGACAATAGCAAGCACTACCGATGTTCCGCTGATCGCTACTCAATCGAAACTATTGGAAACAATACGACGATAGTTTATTCTAATTGTGGGTTATTTTTGTATTCATACCAATAAAGTAATTAAATAATAAAAAAAATTAAATAAAGTCATATTTACATAAGTATATTTTTTTAACCGACGAAAAAACAAAAAGGAGGAGGTTCTCAATTCGTCGCGTATATATATATATTTTTTTTTTATGTATGATCACGCATAACTTTTTACTGTGTGGACCGATTTTGATAATTCCTTTTTATTCGACAGGGTATACCTTGAAGTTGGTCCCATAAAAATTTGAAAATAAAATTCCAACCCTAAGGCTTCAAACGCACAGGCGGATTTTTATCCGCGCGGTAACAAACCGCGCGGATAAAAATCCGCTGTTGCGGTTTTATTTCCGCGCGGTTGGAAAGGTTGTTATTTCATTTTCAACCTTATTCATAGGCCACGAAGGTACAGGCGAACTTTTAGCCGCGCGGAAATAAAACCGCGACAGCGGATTTTTAACCGCGCGGTTTTTTATCCGCTGGTGCGCACACTTCCATAGGATTCAGTATGTTACATAAAATCCGCGCGGCAAAAAACCGCCTGTGCGTTCGTAGCCTAAGGGTGGAAAAATAGGGGTGACTTTATTATTCACTCACAGATTGTATTGCCGTGTTGTGATTTACATGATAACTGCTAGGTATAATTATGAGTCTTTTTTATATGAATGTTAATAATCATAATCTCAGCCGATAGACGTCCACTGCTGGACATAGGCCTCCCTCAAAAATCGCCTCACCGACCGGTCGTGATCGAACCTCATTCTGTTAGTCCCTAAACCTTAACCAGGTTGTGTGGCCACCTTGTGGGGTGCGACCACCCTGTGGAGGGTGATTGGCTGGGGTCAAAAAAAATAGCCCAAAAAAAACTGAAAAGCAAAAAATAAAAACTTTTTATCAAAAAATTAAACCGCCGAAAAAACTGAAAAGCATTAAATAATTGGGAAACATTTTCTATTAGGACATAATTTACTCACTTCTTAAAGTAATTTTGGTTAACCAAGAAATTTTGAGTCGGTGCCACAGAATCAACGAATAATGATCACTAAATTACCTGAAATTCAAAGAAATAACCGAAATTACGTGTGCCGCCGCGCATCGCGCTATAGGTAGTTAAGGAATTTGCTTGTGTGGTGTGGCACCGACTTAAAATTTCTTGGTTAACCAAAATTACTTTAAGAAGTGAGTAAATTAAGGCCTAATAGAAAATGTTTCCCAATTATTTAATGCTTTTCAGTTTTTTCGGCGGATTAATTTTTTGATAAAAAGTTTTTATTTAAATTATAATTTACTGTAATAATCAATACTATTAATAAATTACCATTTTGTTATAACAATTGGGCAGATGAGGTATGAGGTCAACAACGACTGCGAGATATCTTTCTTCAGCTGTTTACCCTTATTTAAAATTTATATCTTTCAAAACAATTAATAAAATAATTAGAGGTTAATTCTATTACTTGCAAACAATGGATGAATTAAATTTAAGGGGCTAAAATTGGGAAAACGGCGAGAGGAGTGTTTGTATTTACGACTTTAATAACACTTAAAAAAAAGACAGAAAGCAATTTTTTTTTTCGTAGCCTCTCAAAAGACTGAACTACAATATAGTAGGTTTTTAAATAAAAAAAACTAAAGGGTTTTCTTATAAAAAAATCGTAAAGTTCATCAAAAACTGCAAAAACAGCTTTTGCTGTTAACGATTGTTTACTAGTTTAAAAGTAAGTTGAAGCAAAACAAAAATTGTATCATAAACTAGAAAGTCTGTTCTACTTTTATATTGTAATTACAAAAATATACATGTCCATTTTCATCTGGTTTTAATTGCTAAAACTTTACTAAAATTTCGGCGGAAATTCTCCATACTAAATTGTATGGAGGGATCCAACGGCCGAGCGGCCGATTCGATAAGCAGAAACGGGCGCCAGTACGCCTCCGGTCTTGAGGCGGAGCGTACGTCAGTCGTGCTTTGGCGCGCTATTACAAGACTATTTATTATTGTTTGCGCGAAGTTTGCGCAGTGAATGAGAATTCTTTTTTAGTTTGGAAAAAGTAAGTACATTTTATTATTATTATATTAATAAATTCGAGCAATAGTAGACGTAAGTTTCTGTGATTTTTTAATATCAAATAAGTATCCCTACAAATTTATATTCTGAGGGGAAAAAGAAAGCACTTATTTTCACTCAGTTTAAAAACGATATCTACATAGTACAGCTCTTAAAAATATATTTTTATATTGGGTTGTTTTCTATATCTTTCTTTTTTAAATGCAAAGCAATAAACTTTTCATTATTTTTATTTATTTTACGATTTGATATGTAGGGGTCATTGACCTTAGTAGGATTACCCACACGTCACAGTGTGTATGTACCTATCAGGAAAAATAAAAACGTAGTGCTTCTATTACTCTATCTTATACCTATATAGTAATTAATTTTTTCGCTACCTACTTTACACAATGAAACTACAATAGGTATGGACGTAGGTAGGCAATGTTTGGTTGCATGGGTTTCGTATGAAAAACAACTTTTAGGGGATATCTCTCAAACAAGAACAAATTTAGGTGTAAGGTACTATAAACTATAATAATAATAACTTATTATGCAATATGCAAGCCCGACCTGACATACGCGATCCTTTATCGTTGCTCGAAATTCAACACCTCGAAAAAGGTTTTTGCACATTTTTATAAAAATAATATATTGAACTTCAATTTATTTGAAAATGATGGACCTAAAAATTAATAAAAAGTTACTTTCTTTAAAAAAATTAGAGGTGGATTTAACAGAGTTCTAAATATCAATGTTATTTATTTTATTATAAAATTATATAAATAACTGCTTGCCAGTTGTGTTAAAAAAACAACCCAGTAAGATTAAAGTTAAGCTCGGAAAGTAACTTTTTATTCTATTTATAGAAAATGCAAGAATAGGTAAAAGGAAATGAACGTCTTTCTATGCTGCAAAAAAATTTAAATATCCAAGAATGTTCTATGTACTGTTGGTTTGTCTAATAAATAAAATAAATAAGACGCCGCCGCTACAAAGGTATTTTTATTAAAATAACCAACTTAAAATATTAATTTACACGATTATTATTATCTATACCTACTGAAGATTCTTCTGTATGGATCATGTTACTTTCTCGGCCAGGAATGGGCAAATTAAATAACAACAACGTTAAATCTTAGACAGGAAAATACATAAAACAGTTTATGTGGGAAAATTAAATTTTTATTTTTCTTTCAACCCCTCCATTTTTTCTATCTTTTCTCACCTTTTGAACCGTATGTGAACTACGACAAACATTTTAAAACTCAAATCAGCTAAATGTTCTAAGTCGTTCTCAAGTTTAAGCGAGATAAACAAACCACGATTGATTTTTAAATATAAACTAGTTGACTCGGCGAACTTCGTACCGCCTAACCTATTACAATGTTATGCGTGTATTATACATTATAAACCTTCCTCTTGGACAGATGCGGGAAGCAACTTTATTTTATACTATGTATTGAAGATGGTCTGTTATTTTGACCATCAAACTCTATCTATAGTCTTTTTTTTATCCAATTTTTTTTTATTACAACAACAAACCTTCTTGGCGGGAAACATTTTTCATAGTCAAAGAAGTCTAAAGAAAATCAATCAATGTGGCAGACAGACGTTCGTTTTATTAAAAGGTTTAATATACCTAAATTTTTGAATAATATAATGTACCTATTTAAAATTAATTCGAACAATAAATGTTCGTTATATTGAAATATGTATTTTAATATTTTTAACCGACTTAGGTACTCAGTTTGATCTGTATGTGTGTATGTACTATGTATGTTTGTCCGCGATTCTTTCACGTTTGGCTGAACCAATTTTGATGCCATTTTCAGAGTAGTATTCGCTACATTCAGGACCGGGTTTAAGTGTTTAAACAAACTTTGAAAATAGGCAGTTCGCAGTGTATGTATGTGTCAGTTTATTGAGCCGTGTGCCTTTAAAAAGAAAAAGTATCATATTGTCACTCGTTAGCATTAATTGCGCGACTCTTAATGTCATACCTACGTAATTACATTTATTTTTATCACAAACAGTAAATAGTAAAAAGTATCGATACTTTGCGGTATCGAGTACATTTCCATTCCTATCCTTACTTTGTACTCAATACTGTGCTTACGATACTTTTAATCAATGAGTACATACATTTTGGCAGGTATGGCATCATATCGAATGAACTGAAATGAATTCCCATATAAAACTAGCGACAATAAAGGTTCTGCAAACGATTATTTTTTTTGCCAAACGTAAAATTTTACAAAAAAAAAATAAGTTTAACGGACACTTACACGGCTTCCGGCTATTTTCCATCGTTAAAGGAAAGCCAACTTGTTTTATTTTTTGAAGAACTTTCTTTTATTGTATTAAACTTGTGTGCCTAGCCTAAGTAAGAACTGGCCCTAAGAAAAGTGCTTCGGGGTATCGATACTTTTGTTTCTTGATTTTTTTTTAACAACTTTTCCAATTATTGTTTTAAATTTGTGTGCCTACCAAACGTAAGAAAAGTAAGTACTATAGGACCTCAGAGAAGTACACGATAGATACATTGAAGAATTGATACTTTTGTTTTGATACTACTCATTATGAGTACCGTATCGATACTTTCTATTCTTTACCATATATTATATGAAATAGTTTTAGGTTTTGTAACAGTTTTTTTAGCGTATTTATTGCTAGTGCTACCTGCACATAACACAAATAAATTTCGTGGGTAATTTAATGAGTGGTTTTCAATTTGACATATAAAAAAACAAGTTTTATTACACCGCTATGGTATGGCGCTTTGCAAAAGTCAATAGGTCAAGTTGAAATCAATCATTAAAAGAAAAAAATAAAATTTAAACTCGTCACGCGTCAGTCAGATAGTTATTTTTGTTTTAAACTTTTTAAGTTAATTTGAACTGATTTTAATTGCTATCCTATGTCTATTACTTTAGACAACGCAATCTACGGGCATATTATGAGACTTATTTTTGCTTTTTAATGACAAAATGAAAACCCCTCATTAATTCATATTTGTTTTTTACAGAAATCAGAATCTTCCATCCCCCCGCTGATAAGAATTTATCACACCTTTATGAGGCATACTGCAGTTTATAATGTAAAACTGGAGTAGACGAGTGGAGTCGTCATGTCATCATGATAAATTTTAAATCTTTTGTAATTTAGGGGATATTGTTATTATATTTTATTGTAGTTAAAATTTTAAATTAATAATTTATTTACGTGTGAGTATTTACTTAAATGAAATATATATACCTATGTTGAGAAATTCAGTCCTTTAACAAATAAAAAAAAAACCTAAAAGCTGAATATATTAAAATCACTCTCAAAGCCTAAAAATCAAGTAAAATCGTCAATTTTTTATTTGTGGCAATAATTGTTTTCTATCTTATACCAGTTGTAATTAATTAAAAATATACAAAAAAAAATATAATATTGAAATGCGTCTTTAATTTTTACCTTTAATGTAATCAAAAAGTCATAACCAACTTTTTGTATTTTTGCAGTGTTGAACTCTGACCGACGATCTTTTTTAACCAACTTCATTAGTTAAAATAAACATACTTTACCTTTTATTTAGTAAATAATGAGTAGGTTAGATATTTAGTTAGATAGTTAAAGTTCTAAACAATTTTTTTAATGTTTCTAATAAAGTATGTTTAAGTGCTCAACAATAAACAATTTGTACTAAAATAAAACCTATTAGGCAGTAAAAAAATTATATAACTTCGATAAATCATATTATTTCGTAATCACAATTCAATAAACCCATAAATCATAGTAACGATACACCCAAGTTAATTCGCGCGAAAAATCAGATTTAAATATCGCGCCAAGAAATGTTCGCAACTCGGCCGCGTAACATTGAGCGCTAGGGTCGCGCGAAATCGGCGTTCAAATAAAGAAGGCCTAAGCCTTAACAGTAATATTTTACACTTCCTCACATCTATTGTGCAATTAAATATCTAAGATAAACTTTTTGTTAAAATAATTTAATCACGCTAAATCGTAATTCACAAATAATAAAAATAAATAATAATGATTTATTTACATGCAATAAAAAAAACTAAATAAAGACTTTAAAGAAAACTTTAAATATAAACTAGGTAGAGTGCTCAAATTTTAAATGTTTATGGCAAGTTGATGTCTTCAGGGTGGAAAGGTTGCTAATTTCTGATCTTCGTACTACTTATACCTAAATACATAAAGCTATAAACAGCTGTTGTCGATATTTGACGTAAAAAGAGACTATTAAACAGAGACCTTCATACAGGCGCGCACTTTCAATTCATCGGCAGTGCGCACTAATTACAGGCCGAGGGTTGCAAACACCCTCTCTTCTCTTACGGTTTCGACTAGCCAATGTTAGCAAATGGTCAATCAACATTAAATTATGTTGAGATACACATTATAAAATTAACTAGTCGACCCGGTGAACTTCGTACCGCCTAACCTAGTACTATGTTGCTCATGTATTATACTTATAAAATTTCCTCTTGAATCACTCTATCTATTAAACAAAAACCGCATCAAAATTGCATTCAGTCATTTGGAAAAAAAAAAACCGTTGCATACCTTTAAATATACAAGCATACAATAGGGACAGACGCGGGAATCAACTTTGTTATATAGGTACAATAGTATGTATTGATAAACAAAACAAAATATCACAGCTATTGGTATTTAGTGTGTTCGTTTTCATTTATCTTTGCTCGTAGTCGTGATAAAATGGGTTACGAAATGGAAATAAAATTATTTTTGGAGACTATCGGAATAACCCTAAATAAAACGTCTAATGGTTTACGTGTTTGTGCAGTCAGGACCGGCGTAAAAATTGATCTAAGCATTATTTCCGTAGCCTTAAAAATTTATTAAAATCCTTATTTAGTGCATCGCGCGCGCGCTTCGTTTCAAATTTCAGGTCTTGCTCTAAGGCGCTTGGGGCTGTATATAAGATGTCTCTCAGTGAGTTTGTAAAGTTGGCATGGTATAAGTGTTTTGATAATGAAACAATACTTATGTTTTTTTACATATTGTTCATGCTAAATGTTATTTAATAAATTTACCTATTGCCTCATCAAAATGTAAACATGTCATCAGGAAATTTGGAAATTCAAAGGCCGTCTGCCTAGACGTCCTGATGAAATCGCGAGAAAATGGCGACCCACGCGCCTCGTATTCTGCCAGCCTAAAAATAATAAATGATAGGTACTTTCGTGAGCAGTAGGTAAAATTAAAATTTTATTTCGTAAAAGTAGTCACTTTATTAAAATAAAAAGCCCTTATCTGAGACATTTTTATGTGTTTTATGAGAAGTGTGTTTAAAAACTTCCTGGATTGGCCTGACGTTCTCCTGACGAAAACAAAATAGACCAGAGCGCATGCGCAAACATTCATCGTAAGTATAAAATACTTTGACCATTCTCCTATTTACGATGCACCTTACAATAGGTACTTCACATATTTTACTGTTTTCTCCACATTTTTAAATTATCTCTTTTATATACTTATAACATTACATGTCTGCAATGGAAATGATCATCAATAAATACTTACAGTCACGGACAGACTATTGATTGCATTGATTAGCAACTTTTTAAATAAATAATAACAAGATTACTGATATTCTGTAAGGAAAGTAACTAGGAATTTTTATCACAGTTTAAAATACATAATAGAAACAGGTTAACTATTGCTTTTTCCAAATGTTAGTTAATAAGTTTTGTAAATAGCATAGTTTGCTAAGAATCTTTTAAAATGTGTTCCTTTTCTGAAATTGAAACAGGTGCATACCCCAAACGCGTATATTTGAAAATTCAGCTCAGTTTTGCTTTTTGGAGCTTCTTTAGTATGAGAGGTCACGTAAGGCCAGTATTATTTATTAAATTTTGGTCCTTTTAAGTGAAATAAAAAACTCTTTATGTTACCTTTATTTTAAGTTAAAAGACCCTGATCGAAATTGTCTCTGCAATGACTAGGCAAATAAGCTAATGCTTAGTTGTCTATTAAACGCCAAAGTTTAATAGAAGTCATGGTGTTGTCTAAATTTTTGCATGGCATCATCCACCACGCCGGTACGGTTACAGCAGTAAGGCCGGAGGCACCGCTCGCCGCACGGCAGCGCGGTCGCAGGTGGGCGGCCGGCCACCTGACACCGCGCCGAGCGGCCACTTCCGCCGGACACCGCAATTAGTGACACACGCACACATGCATACATTAATTAGTCAAGCCGCTCTATGTCATTTTCGTCTATTTTGGTATTTGTTAAATAAATACGAGATAAATACTGATTGCCGAATTTTGTAACAGATTTGAATGGCTAGTGAATGGTGTGAAACTGTTTTATTTATTTATTTGTAATGCTTAGTGTATCGCATAAGTACCATTAACTGAAGCTTTCTTGTTAGCTTGATTTCAAACTCAAACGAAAAAAAAACAAATGTAGTAATAATTCTTCTCCACCTGTTAAACATCAAGCTAATTAGGTTCCATTATTCCGTACAAGAATGTTTGATTTCCCTAAACATGTTCATAAAGATTAAGATCCTGCGATAGAGCAGCGACTCGAATAATTAGAACTGTCATAGAACCAAATAGTGTAGCGGAGCTGGAAACCAAATGAGATTAAAGATTCATTTTTTTAAATAAAAATATTTTATGATTTTCTTAGGTTTTCGGGCTTTTCGGAATCTATCTTTTCGGAAGCTAATCGGAAAAGGTTTTGTACGCAAAAGGAAACTTATAATCAACATAGAGATACATGATAGGAAATTAATTAACTCATTCATAGTTAGTAACGTACAATAAAGTTGTTTAGCAGTTTGATTATTTTATATTAATTTTATAAAGGCTTAGCTAAGTAGGTATAATAAGACTGTCCCCGCGATGTAAGTAGCAGGAGCCGGTACCTTTAACGAGCAGTCCCGAGGGCGACGCGCTCCGGTGGAGGGCTGGCGGGGGCGAGATACCATCGCAATTAAAATTACTACAAATCGAGAGATTTACAGATATCATTCGTGATCAATTAGCTTTTAAAATAAACTATTATATTCACCTATTTATGCCAACGGTTATAATAACAGCATATCAGCACAATAATCATAACGTCACAATGCAGCGCAGAGCAATCTAACCGAGAAACGTTCATTTTATTTTCCACAATTTCACTAAATGGCAAGTTATGATCCAAAAAGCAAACTGGCAACACAATGCCTTTCAAGCGCATTAGCCAATTTACTTGTCAAAAACGAGAGAAAAACGGTATCATCCTGGCCGGCCTTAATAAAATGACGTTAAAGTTTAGTGATCATGCTTTACAATATTCACTGAAATAACAAATAAATTACTTACTTACCAACATTTTACGGTACGAGTAAACTGGTTAATTTATGAACCTAGGTTAAAACTTATTCAAGGCAGGTAGTTGCTCAAGGTAAATTTTAATTTATTAATGATTTTGGATCCTATTAAAAGTAGATGATTTAAGGAAAAAGACTAAAAATAAAACTACAAAGGATGCGACCAGCTTTATGTACGAGATACTAAATAAGTCTCATTTGCATTGCTGGCTTAGTTGGGTAGACGACCTGGGTGGGGGAAAGCATTGGAGGAGTGGCGCACAGGACCGCTCATCTGAAGAAGGCTATGTCTTTCGTCTGAGATATTGAAGATATGCTCTTGTGTATCATACACACATAAATAATCCTATTGGTATGTATGTGACGAAGGTTCAACAACTTTTTTTTCAACAATTCATATCAACAATAATAACCACAGCGAGGGTCCACCGCCACCGGTCATTTTGCGTGTAAACAGTTAAAGCATTGTCTGCCGTTTTACCGATGGCGATCGCGACTAAACAGCGCAAGTATAATTACCCGCCGCCGCAGATAGCATCTACCGCCCGTTGGCCGGACTATTAGCAGGTATACTTGCACCGGCAGCTATAGCTTGTTGTGCTGACGCTGACTCATTCAGCTCTGATGGCTAACAACTTTATTCATAAAGGAAAGGCAATATAATATTGATTACAATTAATTAAAAATATTTTTAATATACATATAACTACATTACTACATTGTACATTAGCGGATAAACCTCATTAGGTTTAAGCTTAATGTTTAAGTAATTAAGTACATGTAATTTGAAAAAAAACTTGATTATAGAACTTAAAAAAAAAAAAAACATACCTACTTACCAATTGGGATTTAAATCGGTATGAAAATTAAAATACATATGTAGTGGCCTAACTATTAAAACTGACCTGATAATAAATGCCACTGTATTTTATATTTGAGTATAAGTATAATTAATTAACTAGAGGCTGCCCCGCGGTTTTTCCCGCGCAGATTTCTCATAAACAAAAAATTCCCGTTTTTCCCGTTCCCGTGGGAATTTCGGGAAATCCCTTCTTAGTGCTCACCTACACTCCCTAAGGAACCTACATGCAAAATTTCAGCCCGCTACGCCCAGTAGTTTCGGCTCTGCGTTGTCTGTCAGTCAGTCAGTCAGTCAGTAACGGAAGAGTTTTATATATATTGACTAGAGGCTGCCCCGCGGTTTTTCCCGCGCAGATTTCTCATAAACACAAAATTCCCGTTTTTTCCCGTTCCCGTGGGAATTTCAGGAAATCCCTTCTTAGTGCTCACCTACACTCCCCAAGGAACCCACGCGCCAATTTTCAGCTTTCTACGCCCAGTAGTTTAGGCTCTGCTTTGTCTGTCAGTCAGTCAGTCAGTCAGTCAGTAACGGAAGAGTTTTATATATATTGATTGATTAATTAAAACATGAAATTAAAATATTTTACAGAAGTATCGTATTTACAAATCAAAACAATAAATCGAGAATGCCAAAGTTACTTATGTCGACTTGACACATCCTTGAGTTTTCTTCATCTCGTTGATGTCATGAAGGTTATAATGCAGGCTCTACAGTACTCCCCCTCTAGACCCTTTCAGGGGCGATAGAAGTCAGCGAAGTGCACTGTCCTGCCGCTGCGTGTTCTTTGGTTTTGAGGCCTGGTCATGCAAGATTTCAGAGGCGGCGCCGCGGCAGCAGGTGCTGTAGAGGATTGCTTGATATCTTTGGGCACTGCTGATGAGGCTCGGTTGCTTCCAGTACTGTTCGGGTGTGTCTCGAAACTTCTGTAAAATATTTTAATTTCATGTTTTAATTAATTATACTTATACTCAAATATAAAATACAGTGGTATTTATTATCAGGTCAGTTTTAATAGTTAGGCCACTACTTGTGTTTTCAATCAGTATATTCATCCGGTATTTTAAACAACATAATGTTACATACTCACCCTGTTATTCATACAAAGTTAAAGAGCATTTTAGTTATTTGACTTTTGTCAATTAAGACTGGATGTCACTTCATACAACTAACCAAGACCTCCAGTAGAGCTACTTAAAACCTACTGTATCTTTATGAATAATACGGATTGAGTAAAAGTAAAGCGGAGCTATCTATTCTCATAGTTTTAGTTCCACTGTGGGCATTAGACACGCGAGCCTGTTAGCCGGGCATCGCTTACAATGGCAAAAACCACTAAACGTCACAGCGAACCGATCGTATCGCACGTCGTGTGAAATAAAAACGGAACCCACGTTAATTGCTGTTTAACCGTGCTCGGCGCCGACGAGCTGCCATGCCGGCTCCAACACGTTTCCACCAGAAACTTACTTTGTTTACCTGAAACCCTGAAACCAATTGCCTGAAATCCTTAGCATGTTAATCAATAGAAGCGCTCCCACCACACGACCGATTTTTGTAGGACCGAATCGGGTCGATTTTATTTTGTATTATTTTTGAGCTATTTTTGTCGGAAGAGTGCATTGCACTTTTGCAATCAGTTCTATTTTCCTCCTACAAAAAATCGGTCACCAATCGGTGACCGTACTGATCGGTCATGTAAAATCGGTAATCTGATTAATGAACTATTAAATTTAACCAATTTCGGTAAAGGTAGAGAAATATGTGCATTTATATTATTTTCTATTGTTCATAATAATTAAATACATAACAGGGCTCTGGCAAAGCTTGTTATAATCAGGAACAATGATTAAATTAAACCTACACATTGGTGTCTGTTTCATTCAGCACACGTTCAGGAAGAGACTTACGCAATCGCGTGTTGTAATTAATACTAATAACACTTAATAACAAAGTGGGAATTACTCGAGTAAATCAATTTGATTAATTAGTTTATATTAGATAAATATCGTTTACAATTGGTTATATTGTTAGTTATGATTGTGCAATCAGGATTAACGTAATAACTTTCTCGATAATGTATGCGTGTACCTTAACGATTGAAAATTAAACCTTGTCATAAATGGTATTGATTGTTATTCAGAAAACAAAGATTGAATAAATTTCAGAAACCCCTTTCACAGTAAAATTAAAAGAACTTTTTTTATAACCTTAATATGTGAATGCTCTCGTGACAAACAAATATTTGAAACAATAAAACGCTTTGTGAGAAACTTGCGTTCAATTTAGCGTCCATTAACTGCGTTTACGCTACCGGCACAATTAATATGCAAATTAACATTTATATTTTAATTTCTCTACAGTCGGGCGAGCAGGCGAGCAGGCTGCGCGTTGTGCTGGACGCGGGGCATTGTGAGCGAGCCATAGGTAAGTGGTAAAGTAATTCAAAATATCTATGAATTATATATATGATTAAAGATATCAAATCACATACTTATTTCCATCTCAAAAATGATCAATGCATTTTAATTTAATTTTACCTAGGTATAACACTTAATTTTATAAATATTGTAGAACTTAATGTAAGTTTTTCGTTGGCAAAACTATTGACTAAACATAAATGGTGCAGGCTCAGGCTACGGGCTACATTCTGTGTCATTAAAAGTTGTGCAGGGGCACCTTGCAGTGGCATTTCGATATAATAATTTAATTACTTCATTGACTTTTAATACTTGTAATCGTACATTTGTCTACGGGTTGAAAAAATTAATAAACATTTTGTTTATTTTGCGTTTGTGCAATTTTGCTCGGAAGTGTAATAATTACAATATATAGTGGCACCTTTTGTGCTAAGTTGTACAAACAATGACGTGCTGTGAACAAAAACCCTCAAATCGCTTTAATGAGTAATTACGGCGCTGGCGGAAGCAGATAGAGATCAGCGTCGTGCAGGGCGCGGGGCGCGGGGCGCGGGGCGCGGGGCGGGCGGCAGGGACAGCTGCTATCATACCACTATTTATAGAAACATTACAGCTAAACACTTCATGTATGTTATTGCGACAGCAATATATTACCGTTTCCAGAAAAACAAACATCATAATTATAAAGAACTCAGAGCTGAAAATTGTCCTTCTGGCTGGACACAGCTCTACTAGAGCAGTGTCGGCGCGCCCCTTCTCTAGTACTCTCTTACCAGCAGCTAGCAACATTGCTAGTGACAAGCTTTTGTATGGCGCGACGCGACCACTGACCAGTCAAGTAATCCCTAATTATGATTATACCTAGATTCTACCCGTTTAGTACAGAGAGAAGGTAAATCACTAGTTTAGTATATTTTTCATTTATTTCAAATTATGAAGATAAAAATATTGGCACCCAACTAAGTGATGGTGGGAAGTTCTAAGAATACATAAAACCACATTAACAACAATAGCGGCGCACGTAATCATTAAATGAGAAATCATAAACAATGAAACCGATTAATTGCAACAGAAACTAAGTCAGAGCGCGAGGAAATGTTTCAATTAATTGCCATTTTTACAAATAGACCGAAGAGACGGTAAGAAATTATGTTACATAAGGCTCGTGCACACAGCGCTGAGTTGCACTTACCAGTGTTCATGTGCGTTTTCTTACTTTCTCCTGTGTTGATATGGGAAAATACAATGACAACGGGCGTAATCGGGTTTGATATCGTTGACTCGGAACTCAGAACTTGGTCATGTAAAAATGTTAGCTTTTTTTTTTCGTATAACTCGCCTTAACATTAGAATTGTTTCTGCTCATTTGCGCAGTGCAGTGTCTACCGTGCATCAATATTTATTTGGCATTATCTAGCGTGCAGATTTTTTAATGAATACGTGAGGATACGTTATAAAAAAAAACAAAGTGATGGTTTATGTAATGTTACGTTTTCTTCATGTTTTGATGTTCATATGTTGCTTTAACCATCGTTCAGTTTAGTCACAAGTTTATAATTAGATTACTTTATTTTAATTGAACTGACATCTGTACTTATTCTACAAAAATCTACCTATGAAGGAAATTTAATTTCAACAGAGACCTAGTCATACCACTTTCTTTTTTTCTATTTAACATAACAAGCAATTTTGCATTTAGACTTTCCTGAAATTTAACGCTGTAGGCTATTTATGTAAATGTATCAGTAATGCTATTAGCACCATAATGGTCAGCAAGCCGGCATGGCGGCTGTGCGATAAAATATGCAATAGTGTAAAGGCGATTCCAGAAAACGGTCGTTTTGCGATTAAATCTGTGTAGTTGCGTGGCGTGGCGCGGTGGCGTGCGGGCGGCGCGGCGGCGGCGCGGCGGCGCGGCGGCGGCGGCAGCGCGGCGGGGGTGGCTGCTAATTGCGCCGTTTTGTGAACATGGCCACTGGCGTGCCGCAATCAGCGCCCGCTGAATGATTGCTTTTTAAATAGGTTTTATGTTACAGAAAGAAATCAAAGACACACCCCCTAAACCGTTCCCCCGAGGCGAACCTTGAACTGACGTGAACTAGTTTAGGATTTATCAAGATCAATTTGCATGTCTACTAAAGTAAATATATATAACGACAAAAATTATGAATCATTAGACCTTTAAATACAGTAAACTATTTTCTACATTAAACAAAATTGTGCATGCAGTTCAAGGCATTGCGGGCTGCAAAAAGAATAATACGTGTAACGGATACAATTATGCCAGATTGGAATCAAAATGATACCAGTTAACTTCTATTACGCAGACATAGTGTTCGTGACAAACAGGTGTAAGTGGTCTCATTGCCAGGCGCTCGCTGGCGAGCCAGCCGCGCCGCGCCGCGCCGCGCCGCGCCCGGCCGCCGGTCGAGGCCCGAATCCGATACCGATTTGCCTGAAATTCATGTTATTTTTAAAGTAACATTCAACTTTGGAAATATAATTCACTAAATATCTGAAGACTTTTTAGGTCAAATTCAAAATAAAGAAAAAAATAAGGTACCTAGGAGGCACCTTTTTCAGGGGGTCTTTACCAATAATTTTAGACCCTAAGTACCCAGGGCAAAAACCAACCGATATCGAGTTAGTGAACTTTTTTTTCAGTCGCATTTATTTTCGAATTTTAGCAAACGTTTTTTATAGTCTAAAGTTAATGGTAATTCTGTCACCTGCTGAATTTGCCAGGTCGCCTTAAAATAACCCTTAAATGATTTTTGGTCTTATAGAAAAATGTATAGGCTCTCAAATAATATTATTAGCAGAATTAAATCAAACAGCATTGCATCGATAGAATTGGTAATTTATATTTTATTAAGTTATTTTATTGCTCGCCATTGCATTTGTTTATGATTTGCCTCATAAAACTCGAGGTTGTGTGCTAATTTTTACTTTTTCTGCTTGATGATAATGGTAAACTAAATGTATTTGAAATGATATTAATTATGACTTTTACCATATAATCGTCACCTCCTTAGTCTGGGGAAGTTTATATTTTATTATTTTAAATATTAAAGAAAAATATAAGACAAATAAAGAAAAATCAATTATAATTGACAACATTTTAATTACAAAACACCACAAGATAGACAGACTTTTGTCGCAGTCACATCTTCGATTGCTTAAATACATTATACTTGAACTACTATATTACATACATTTAATACTTTAGCATTTACTATAACATAACGAGAGATTTCCTTCATTATAATATATTTTTAAATATACTTACAATTAAAATTATACTACACATATCCTTTCTTTGAAAATACCAACAAAGCTGCAGTTTTTTTTTTCAATAATTCCAAATTTGTTGCAAACTGTAATACAAAACATTTATTTCAATCTCAAGAAAAAGTTTTGTCAGTTATTCCATCTATTTGTGTAATTATATATAGGTATGTGTGTACCTATTGTTAACTCTATTAAATATCTTATCAAGCAATTTCCCATATTTATGTTAAGTGAGACAATATCTATTTGTTTCATCATCGGCATTATATACATACATACGAAGTATACACTAAGTTGTTAAAACGAACCTGGGTAAAATATCACATTTGAACAATAATTTATATCATTGTCCATATTTGTTAAACATTTTTTACTTTTTTGTTTTCAATAAATAATCGTATAAAGAAGTAAACATTTTTTGTCAAGATAAACTGAACAAAATTAATAAAGCTTTATTTATTGATGCAGTAAAATACTTTAAAAATGGAGTGTATGTACCTCATGATCGCAGTAAAGGTAACTAATAATTAACAATAATGGCCTTTTGTGATTAATGTCAGTTTATTTCCAACCTGTCTTTAATAAAGTTTTCAATTTCACTTCGTCCATACACTTTGCATAACATTATTACCATTGACATGTTAAAAAGTCCTTGTAATGTCAAAACTATTATTTTGCTTTGTAAGCGCACTTTGAATCGAGAGATCATAGATCTTGGGAAGCAGCCGCTCCCTGGGGCAGCAGTTTCACATAATTTTCGATTTTTCACATCGTAAATGTCCGTTTGTGTCGATTAGACATGGATAGTTTCTTCGTCATCGTCGTCGTCGGTGCGGCGGTCGACGGAGGGGTCGCGCGAGCGCGGCTGCGGCTGCGGCGGCGGCGCGGGGCTGCCGGGGTCCACGTCGGGCGACGGGGTCCGCCGGACCTGCGCGTAGTAGCCCAGCGCGCCCAGACCCGGCCCGCCCAGCGAGCCCAGGTGCGCCGACGGACCGGGCAGGCCCAGCCCCAGGGGTGCCACTCCGCCTAAAGGTGCTCCCGGATATAACCTGTTACCAACAACATAATATTAAAACATACCATATTAAAAACAAATGATGATCTATAAGGCCTGGATTATCTAAAAACTTTTCGAGGAACTAAAGATCGATTGGACACTCACCGGTATGGCAGTGGCTTTTGCAGCGTGTTTGCAGAGGCAGCAGAGGCAGCCGCAGCAGCAGTGGCTGCAGCCTGCCGGTAGTAAAGGTCGGCGGGGGCGGGCTGGCCCGGGTACGAGGGCACGCCGCCCCAGTAGCCGCCGTACAGCCGCTGGAAGGCCGCGTAGTTGCCGGCCTCGGCCAGCAGCTCCAGACCAACGGCAGTCTGCCGCTTCCACTTTGTCCTGGTTACAATATTTTGTTAGTTATTTGCAAGCTACTTATAATAAGAATAGAATTGAATATAAAACACTTTATTGCATACAAAGTAAGACACTAAAGTACATAAGTTTATAAATATCAGCCTTACTTGCTGAACTGATTCGAATTTTACCTTAAGCAATTTAAAATAAGCCTTGATTTTGTAAAGCAAGTAATGAAACTTGTAAAAAATTTAGTTTTCTTATGTAGTTGAAGATTGAGGCACTAATAATTTTCCAAAAAATCAGTTAAGGCCAACATGACTGAGACGGTGACAAAAACTCACACTCAGCACTGGGTCATGGTTTTGACTTCAGTCAGTGTACTGACTGACCATTCTCTAGTTCTCGATTCGTCACTAAATCAACTCTTTGTTTAACTAAATTTGGGATTTAATAGCACAAAGTTTCTTCTAATGTTACCTAGCTCTCATATTTTAGTTATTGCTTACAATAATGTTCGGTTTTCTCAAATATGAAACTTCCAGTGTAACGTTTTGATATTTCGTTTGTTTCATTTAATTATTTATCCCTTGCGTTTTTAGTTTTTATTTGTTACAAGCTGTCCCGGCGAACTTCTTATCGCGCCTTACAATTTGTATGGGAAAATAAGATAGTATTACTTTTTAACCGACTTCAAAAAAGGAGGTTATCAGTTTGACCTGTATGTATGTATGTATGTTTGTCCGCGATTATCTCGTGTTTGGCTGAACCGATCTTGATGCGGTTTTCAGATAACTATTTGTTACAATCAGGAGAAGGTTTTAGTACTTATTTTAACCGACTTCGAAAAAGAGGAAGTGTTTAGTTGATGTATGTGTCAGTTAATTGAAGGCGGGTTCCATTTTTGTAAAAAAAAAATTCTAACTTCCTTTCAATTTTTCTATATTTTCTCACCTTTAAAACCCTCCCTGGACTGCTACGAACATTTTTAGCTAAATCGGCCCGGCCGTCTACGAGTTTTAGCGAGACTAACGAACCACGATTCATTTTTATATATATAGTATATATTTTTATAATTTTCAAATTCAAATTCTTCAATATAGGATACAAGATATCACTTATTGAAAGTCAATTAGACTATACATCTAATCGCTATTGATACCTTATTTGGTAAAGTATCCTATACTGTGAGAGGCGAGGTAGTTCAGGGTGCCCACCAATTGGCTCAGGTAAACAAATGTTTGCCTTGCCTTACGACAATAGTCGCCTGGAGAGGCCCCCAAACGAGCCCTCCTCTGTCAAATGATTCTACTCCCTTTCGCAATTATTTTACAGCGTAGAGAAGAAAGGGGTAACAAACTCTACTTTACAATTTATCTCTCTTTTTTTTTTCTTTTTGTTTTGTGATATTACAATATTTACAATACAATGACAATACTATGAACATTATACAGATAAATAAAAATGAAATTACATGAAATAATGAAAAATATCTTAAGTGCAGAGCTAGACTACTTCCATGCGTCTTTGTCGTTTACATAATCATCAATATTGTAATAAGCTTTCTTAATCAGAACTTTTTTGATACGAGTTTTAAACTCATTATCATTCAGGATCAAAATTTCTTCTGGGATCTTGTTATAGAATCTTACTTCGTTTCCTATAAAGCATTTGTTTGTCCGTTTTAGTCTGTTTTGTGGAATACTGAGTTTGTTTTTGCTACGCGTTCTAAGGTCCTTAATTTTATCACATTTTTTATCAAACATATGTATGTTTCTACGAGTATACATAATAATTTCGAAAATGTACTGGGAAGGAAGCGTCAAAATATCTATTTCTTTGAATTTTTCTCTGAGGGACTCGCGAGCTTTAAGCTGATAAATGTTTCTGATTTGCGCGTTTTTGTAGTATAAAAATGACGTTAAGATCTGCAGCTCTTCCCCATAATATGGTAATATAGTATGTTTATAGTGTAAATTGTGGAAAAGTTTATTTTGAATATTAACTAAGTATTTTTTATCGCTTTCGTGAATTACATCATCCAGTGATAAAGTGTTCACGGTCCATTTAAATTTACCAATAAATCGATGCGCACTGAACTATAAATCCCGCAAGAAAATACACAAAACCATTACAAACTTAAATCGTCTATAAAATTTTAAACTATCGTTTACGTACCCCAAAAGCCCATACATCACTAACCCTAGAGTGCTATGTGACCCCAATGTCATCAAATTTGTCACAGGCTACTCGAAAGTATAACAAAGACGTCGCAATGATAAATAAATAAAAAATAAAATAATAAAATTGACAAAACGTCTTGGGCACTCGTGAGTTCGGCAGAGCGTGCTTGAGTGGTTTAATTTGATTTATTTTATTCAGTTAGAAAGGGTGCGCTCTATAAATTACTTGATATGATGGCTGTGAACTCACAGATTGCAATTATTCTCTATCCAAACGATCCCTTCGCTGTGCTCAAATGAGCTAACTTTGACTATAATATATACAAAGCTTTATTATAGTCAAATGTAATAAAATGTGATTGTAATTGAAGAATTTCTTAGAAGCTTCAAATAAATATCAACATGAACTCGGATAGTTTTGTAACAAAGATTGAGCTTTATTTTATAAGGAAAATTACATTTTCTTTTCGAAAAGCCATATTCAGTCCAGTTGGCGTTTTTAAAATAGTGGGCACCTAGTTGTTTGTTGTTTATTAGAAAAATTGTTTAGAACGATAATAAAATGTCACTATCTTTTGGGTTTAGAATTTTTTATAGAGTTTATAGGTACTTTGTCCATTATACCCTTCAGTTTTCCAGGTTAAAAAATATCCAAATACCGTGTGTGTTAAAATAAGTACAATTCAAACAGACAGAATTGTTCCATACATTTTGTGTCAAGAACTAAACATGCAAACTCTAGTGCCGTGCGTGACTAGTTTTCCATAACACCCAAGCTTTTCAAAAATGTTAAGAAATATTTTGTCATTACTTAACTGAGTTAAATACCTGAGCAAACAGCAGTATGAAACAAACATACCTAGAATTTATTAATTCAGAAATCGTACTAAGTAGGGCTCCGATCCGATATACTCATTGGGTACAGATCCTTAAAAAAAACCAGCTGCGTCGCGAATTTTATTACATTAGCGGAGTGGCACCACGCTTTCAAAATTTAATATCTGTTCCATGGTGCATCACGATTAGTTCCAAAGTGGTCCGTTATTGTGATGAAGTGAGCTTTTTATTTATTCCGCGGCTATTATAGCTGCTGCTCGCGCGGCGGCGGCGGCGGCGCGGCGGCGGCGGCGGCGGCGGCGGCGGCGGCGGCGGACGCATTGTTGTCGCTGTCGCGCGGTCGACGGGCTGCGTTGTTAGCGGCCGGTTCACTGGCTCCGGCCTTAATTAATTTTTCTAAATGCATCATTTAATTTTATTAAATGTAAATGAGGGGGAGTTCTGATGTTTTGTTATTCTACTTTGCCATTATGATTAATGTTCTGTATTTTATCAGCCGCGTTGCATTTTATTGCTTTTTGTGGCCGTAATAAATAAGTATTCTTAATTGAGCTAATTAAAATTTGTTTTGTCCAAAGTGAAGAATTCATCGGGCTATTTATAGTTTAAACTTTAAAGTGTTAGGTTAGAATTGTTGTGATTACTTGGTTTGGCTTGCACAATCTAAATAGATATAATAGATAAAGGTAGCTCTACTATTTAATAGGTATGAATTATTAATTCTTACGGCAATTTTAAATGCATAGTTACCACGGTGTAAATATGAATTATAAATAGTTTATTTATGGCACCGTCGTCGCTGCCACCTAAAGTAGAGGTCCTGATGAAAATATATTGTCATTATCTTCAAACTTCCAACTAGGTATAAGCCTGAGGTATAAGCAAAGGAAGGTGGTATGGGTAGGTGGTATCTAAAAAATTTCTACTGTGCAATTGTGACACTTTTCTCTTTATTGCTGTAACTGGCAGACAATAAGAGAAAAAAGTCTGGCACTTAAAATTCGACTTCCTACCATCTCAAGACTCAAGACAAGCCAGCAGATGAACGTTTCCTCTCCCTCAGCCGCGCCCGCAGCCGAGCTCGCGGCTCGTGCTGTCTCTGTCCCGCAGGTGGAGTCTGCGGACGCTCCGCCCAGCGGTTTAGTGATTTGATGCTGCGTAAACTGATTCAATTGTTGTTCTGAGATATTCGTCCGAAAACGTGACTTAACTGTTTAAGTTAAAGACTAAAGTGCTCTGGTAAATCGGGTCCACTTGTGCCCCTTCGCACTGGGAGGCTGTTTATCTCGATTTGGGTTTTTGGACGACGTGATGTGAATGCGGCCGCCGCCGCCCGCCGCCACTACCGCGCTACTCGCTCACAAAGCTCAAGCATCGATCCGAGTGCACAGTGTTTTTTTGAATGTAATTTTTTTTTCAATATTTTGTTGTGATGTTGTGATGTTATTTGTAAAAACTATAAGGTTTACATTACATTACACATACACTACCCACCTACCGAAATTTGTATACTTAAATTAAATTTGTATGTATATGCATTAAAAATAACGAGTCGGTCGTCAACTCGCAAGCTTAGGACTCGCAATTGTTTGCGAGTTGGCACCTTATTATTTAATATTTTTTTTCCGTCGTCAACTCGCAAACTTTACAAAGTACATGTATTTTAGTACAGTTAGCCACAAAACTATGTAACTTTAAAATAAAGCAAAATATAACAACGCAAACTTTAGCTGTCTCCCCCTAAGCGCAACCATGCGACAGAAAGAGAGCTAATTTTTTTGATGAAATTTGCTTTTCGGGGAAAACGTGTTTCTTTGATGAACATTAACATTTTGATGTCCATCGCTTCAGCATTAAATAATCTAGATTTATACGTTTTCCTTTTTTTAACTATGCATTGGTTTCGTAAAACAAACAACTTTATCCGACCAATTTTTTATCACAAAATCTCTGTATTTCAAGGGCCTATAAGTCTAATCAATAGCTAATTTTAAAAAACATAAACGTACAAACCTACTTTTTATAGTGTTAGTAACATACTAAAACTTCATGGCGATTGGAAATTAATTTGTAGTAGAAAAACTTTTTCTGTTTTGTATAAACGCGTTTATCAACAAATATATAGTTGCACCGACAGACGTTGTGCTGTCTTAAACTGATTGAAAGGACTGACAGTTATGTCAAACGCCAATGCGCAAAGATTACAGCGTTCCATCGCTTTCTATGGGAAAATTATTTTTTTTTTTCGTATTTTCTCACCTTTTAAACCTTCTCTGGACTATTTTAAAACCAAAATCAGCTAAATCGGCCCGGCCGTTCCCGAGTTATAGCGATACTTTAGAACCATAATTCATTTTTTATATATATAGTAGAGTCAATAGTAAATAGATACAAGAGTGTAGCTAAATGGCTATAAATCATCAAAAAAGAAAACATAGTTTAATTTCTAACTTTAATCACATCTATTATTCAACAACCAAAAATAGCAAGTATAAATAGGCATTGGGCTTACAACCATCTAAAATAATCATATTTTTTTAACTTTTCATCTATTGGTCTTAGCGATATGATAATAATATATAACCAACCACTATCGACAGCTTCTTCGGGCAAATATGCAAAAACAGTGCATCGTTTTATATGTTACCTAGCCAATGCCTATAAAACCACTATTTCTTTCTCTCTCAATCATCTTAAGTGCGAGAGTAAAGAACAGGTTACATCCAGTTGAATAGGTAACCCGTGCACACTGCACGTGACAATCTAAAAAAAATAATAATTTAAGTTTCCAACAATTACATTATTATCTTTACAAATCCATTCAAAGAGATTTTCTTACAAATAATTTGTAATCTGGTTTCATTAAATTTCATAATATTAATAAAATAATTAATTTTGTACGTTTGTGGCCAACTGTACTTTGTATATTTTGCGAGTTGACGACGAAAAAAAATAATTAAATAATAAGGTGCCAACTCGCAAACAATTGCGTGTCTCAAGCTTGCGAGTTGACGACCGACTCAAAATAACAAGAGCTATTTTGCAATACAGAAAAACCGGAAGTGTTACGCCGTCCTAGACCGCCACTGTACCAATATTGATGACCTAAGAAGGACTAATAAATATAGTAATTACGAAAAGCTTGATAATATTGCTTATTTTTCCAATTTCATTTAACAATACCTAATTTAATGAGGTAGATACAATAATATTTACGATATTTACATAATCTTAACATAAATTTACCAATAATATTTACATAACATGCACAGTTTATGTGCTCAGGACGCTGTCACGTTTATATGATTATTAAGGTTTTATGTCTAATCAATGTATAATCTGAGAGCCAAGCTTTTCGAATCACGATTTTTTTTCAAAGGCACTTTGCGATGGGATTGAAGGCGCGTATACCTACTTAAGGGGCGAACGGGTGCGGTACAGCGCCACTTCGATAAATAATTAATATGTTCCAACAATGGCCGAAATCAAAAATAAGTATACGTCAATGACGCCCTAGGTAATCTTGCATAGAAATTTTAAAGAGGACCGTATACCCCGAACGCGTCCATACAAAAAGGAAAATTAAACGTTTTTCCACTACTATTTTTTTTTCTAATCGCCATTAAGTTTAAGTATGTTACTAACAACAAAAAAAACTAGGTTTGTTTTCCTTTCTTCAAAATTCGTTATAGATTCAGACTTATAGGCCCCTGAAATACAGATATTTAGTGATAAAAAATTGCTCGGATTAAGTTGTTTTTTACTAAACCTATTTCCTTTTAAACCTTTGACCAAAAGTTAATTTACTAAATGTGTTTAGCTAACAGTTCATAAATTTTAATATTTTGTTTCTTCTGCGTTTTTGTCGCATCGCAAGTGGCGTAGTCGCAGTGTTTCCTCAGCCGTAGAGACTCAATCACAAAGGCAAGATATGGGGTCATCAAACCTACTTTCTTAGATCACATTTTTATCTACCACAGATAGGCTGAACTACAAAAACAAGATGAATCCAAACGCGACTGACTAATCTAATAGCACAAATTAATATTTTTTCCGACGGACCGCTTTAGTCACGATCTAAGCTCGAGATCCAAATTGTTAGTTGCGCAAGCATTTCTGCCTTTGCATCCGAATATTAAAAGAATTAAAAACCCAAACGAAACTGAAATGGCATTTGCAGTATTGTGATTAGTGTGGGCCTAAATGATAAGGCCTGGGACCCTCGACCTTGGCCGTCCGTGTCTCTGGCGGGTGTAATTTGGTCCGGTTCGCTATAAGCGATTAGCTGGCTTCTTGGTAGCTCAGTGCTGCAGCCTGACATTATGTCATTAGAGATATGCAAACGGCTGCGGGTTTTAGATGCGCTCATTCAGAGTAGGTTTGAGTTGGTGCGGGCTTCAGTTGGACTACTTGATCTGTGTGCTTGATGAAATTATCAGTTTTTTTAAGGTTATTCAACAGGAACCCCTTTATTTTTGCTATCATCGACTAACCGTATTATTCATAAATACACAGTAGATTTTAAGTAGCTTCACTGAAGGTCTACTTCTCTGGTTTGTTGTATGGTAAATACGTGACATCCAGTCTAAATTCACAAACGTCAAATAACTAAAATGCTCTTTAACTTTTTATGAATAATAGGGTAAGTATCCGGGGTGTTTCTCCAAAGAATATTCATACAACTGAAGATGAAATTTGGCATTAGGTTAATAAAATGCAAATCATTAGGGTTAATAATAATGTGTGATTGAAGTTAAGAATTCAATATTATATACATTATACTTATATTAAACTAGAAGCTGGCCCGCGGTTCTACCCGCGTAGGTTTCTCATAAACACCAAAACCCTTTTTTTTCCGTTCCCATGGGAATTTCGGGAAACTATTCCTTAGTGCTCCCCTACACTCGCCAAGGAACCCACGTACAAATTTTCAGCCCGCTACGATCACTAGTTTCAGCTCTGCGTTGTCTGTCAGTCAGTCAGTAAGTAACGGAAGAGTTTGGTTGGTTTATTATTTTTTACCGTACGAACTATAGGAATAATGCAGGCGGCAAACGAGACACACACATTTCTGGCTATCTGGAGTGTAAAGCGTAACAACACAAAATTTATGAAGAGTCAGTAAAGGACAGTGAATTTGTATACCTAACTTACCATAACAAAAACATTTTCATTTGGTCTTAAGTACCTACGATATTTTAATTTTTGATAATAGGTAGGAACTATTTCATGAAATACAATTTAATAATGTCGGTACATATATAAAACGCGCTTTGGACACCATTAATATGTCCGACATTCAGTTTATTATTACTATCAGTAGTTGTTTGTATTAGATGAAGCATTATTATGAAGATCAAGCTTATGAAAAAGTAGACACAACATTATTTTTTTAATAACTTATATGATATTCAAACGTGCTTCAAACCATGCGATTGAAGTAAATCATTAATATTTGTAAGCTGTAATTTTGTATTGTATTTTTTATTGATGAAAAATATTATTACACTAACCTACTAATAATTATATGAATTTCTTAATTTGCTAAACGTAATAAAAATAACACACATTAAACTATGAATCTCCAACTATTTTATCACAAAATAAAATTTTTTTCTTGAACTGCAAATTGAGACTTTATAGTAGTTTGTTTTATCTAACCTTCTACCTATTTAAGCATCAAAAGGCCTTATCTAGGGAGTCCCGGGTCGTGGTATCGGCTCTCAGTTCAGCCCTATACCGTAGCTGGTCCATGCGCCGGCGGGAGAGGACTGTCCGCGCCCGTGTGTCATTATTACAGACGTCATTAGCTAATCGCGGCGGATTACACGTCGACGCCGACTAAACGCCGATAAACGCTGCTCGCAGGCCGCACCGCCGCCATTACATCTTCACTGCCAATTTCACATTCGTCGTAAACGTTTAAACGATTTAAATAAACCATCACACACGTCCCAACATATTGGCAGAACCTACAGCAGGCCGGATTTGAAGGTACAAATTTAAATCGAGAATCTGATCTGACGCGCGCGACTGACGACGACGTGGGAAGCTGTGTCTGTAGAGCCATTTAATTTAAATTACGCCGCTTAAATCCGAGGGCACTAATTTTATTAAATGATATTTCGTCAGGTCTATATTTGCATTTGGGCAAACTGTGGGATGACTTGGATTTTCAGAGCGATTATAAGCTATTAAGAGTGGCCATATAGATAATGATGTCTGTTTGGGGTAGCGGAAGCCGAGTGGCGGCGGTGGCGGCGAGGTAATGAGTGGCCGCGGCGGCGCCGGCCAGGCCGTGACTTGCAGCCGCCGCCGCCGCCGCCCCGCCGCTCCCGGATCATCCTCTGTCAACAATCACACGTCCTCTATCAGGATCCAAGGACCGTTTAAGATAATGGTCTTATATTCTGTGTTTGATATTAATAAAAGCTTTACTAAATGCGCCGCTCTCAACAGCTGAGCAGCTAGCACCTCATTTTAAATATTTATTATAAGTAAGTAGTTCAACATATCTGCAGCTCTAACCTGCGTTCCATTTAAGAGGCATAGCACAGCTAAAGTAGCGCCACTCGAGAAAAAAATTAATATCTTCTGAACTAAGGCAAATATCAAAAATGTGAAACAGTAATCCCCTGGATAATTCAGCCTAGTATTTTTTTGGGCACTTTTGTATAGCTTTTAGGTTAAAGACCACAGAAAGAAACTGATTGTTGCTAAAAACGGCCACTTTTGGCAACAATCAGTTTCTTTCTATGGTCTTTAACCTAAAAGCTATACAACAATGCCCTAAAAATACTTGGCTGAATTATCTAGGGGATTACTGTTTCACATTTTTGATATTTGCCTTAGTTTAGAAGATATTTATTTTTTTCTTGGGTGGGGCTACTTTAGCTGTGCTATGGCTCTTAATATGATTTGACTGACAATAAATAAACTAATAAGTTTGCTTAATTTGTGTTTGTTATAGTATGAATCTTTTTTTTTTTTTTCAATAGCAAAAATAATAACGAGTACTAACTCGGACGACGACTCGATCGTCGACTCGTTGACGACTACGTCAACTCGGACAATTTTGTTTATAAAAATGCTATCAAACTTAGGATTATTAGTGAGACTCTCACTAATAATCCTAAGTTTGATAGCATTTTTATAAGGTCAGGACCTGTTTTAATATATTATATATTTTTCTAATTTGTTCAAACCACTGCTGCTGCCAGCCAACGGCAACTTGGCTTTTCCTTTAGCATTAATGAACTTCATTCTTATGTATATTCTAGCAAAGCACTACTAAGGAGGTTCTAAGGATCTTTTTGTTTATTACGAGATTTTACAAAATTACAGACGGTTTTAAAACACATAAGTACATAAGTTATTTAAAATAAATGTTTTGCACGACTACCTAAACAAGGCTCGTCAGTTAATGTAATTAGTATGTTATTCGGATTTATATTTTGCCCTAATTTCAAGTCAAATTAAAGAAAATTAAAAACTTGTAAAAACGGTTTGTGTTGTACGACGTACGTCGTTTGTCATCCAGTCGGTTAATAAAATATTCAACAAAAAATTCCTGACAATTGTCTGCCTAACCGTTTATAATTAAGCATCAGCAGATTAGCTATAATTACGAATTTGTTAAGGAGACTGAGATGATGTTTACTATGTTACAAAAAATAACAATCACTGTACTCAAATGAGGACCGCTGCTCCCACTATGGTAAATGAGCACCTTCCCAGTTCTCAGAGAGCAAGAAAAAACACAAGAAAGTGACCGCATACAAAGGCCATTATTTCCTCAATTAACTTAGATTTCACACCCTTTCACGAACCGAAAAATCGAAGCCCAAACATTAGTTTAGCCTAAATTATTGAAAACCCACAAAAAGTAGGACAAAAAATGGTGGCGATCGAAGTGGTTCGAGACGGAAGGTGGTCGTCACCGTGTGCGGCGCCGGCCGCTCCGAGCGCGCGACACCGCGCGACAGCCGCCGCCCGCCGCCGCCCGCCGCCGAGTTTCTAGCAACACTTTCTTTGGTATTTAACCTTACAGATATACAACAGGCTAGGCTACATTATCTAGTGGAATACTGTTACACATTTTTGATATTTGCCTTAATTTAGAAGATAATATTTTTTTTCGCGGGTGGCGCTACTTTAGCTGTGCTATGCCTCTTTACCCACCACAAGGGTTCATCAAAGATATTAAATATAGGTACCTACCTAATATAAATATCCACGCCATATTACATCATATTTATTCAATTTTAGTTTCAAAATCTATTAGTGAATCGAATGTTGTTTTATTAGTCTGTTTTTATGTGCCGTAGTGCGGCCGGGGGCCGGGGAGGGCGCGGCGCGGCGCGGCGGCAGACAGAGGCCTAATTATAAACGTTTGTTTTTGAAAATAGCCGCAACAGGTACTGTTGCCAACAAAATAATTAATAAACTTAAATTTTAATGCTTTAGATTTTTTGTAATTTGAAATTACTAGTAGAGTCAGGTACTATAAGTTGCTATTTAATTCATAAAGCTAATTTAATTATTTGTTAACCATTATTACACAATAAAAAAGTTTTTTTTTATTTCTTTTCAATAAGTACCAAAATCATAAATACTTTTTTGTATTATAAGGCTGCTGACCCCCAGATCTGAATTGAGGCTACTAGTTAGTACTATTTATTTGGTCATGTGCTGTTTCTATAAACGCGACTATTTTTGCTGATGCTACTCTATCGGCGGCAGGGGCAAGTGCAGCAGTAGCGCTGCTATATAACGCTGAGTCAGCGCGCTTTGTGGCGCCGCCGCGCGCTCTCACGGCGAGAGAGGCTGCAAGAGGGAAGCGGCGCGCGACACACCAACTTTACCTCTCTTATACCTATCAATTAACCAAATACTACTGCCGTATTGCTTGCTTAGTTTGTGCAGCAAAAACATTTTTTTTTTTTTAGAAAAGCACAGAGATTGACTTGACATCCATATAATAATGTTTGTGTTTATTATCTTTTTGTGGTAGGTAGACTTACAAATACTTGAAATTTAAAGTTTGAACAACTTTTTACAATTCTTATTTCCCGTAAATGTATTTGTCCCGCTAATATCTTCAGTCTTGCGCCCTATCTCAAACAGTCGATAATTGTTTTCTTTCAAAGCGCTTTTATTACAAGTTTTAATAATGTACTCATAGTCTCAGCATTCTAACTGCCGTCTTACGGTCGTCAGAAAACAAAAATATATTTTTTTCAACTAGTAGACTTTTAAAAACATGTGTTCGGTTTTTCGCGTAAAAACTCTAGCTTTTCATCGCCATTCCAGGTACTTACAAGATAAGGTCCCACAGGCATTTCGTGCGTGCCCAATATTTTGAGAGTAAATACTATTTAAAGCTAGCTATTTATTAAATAGCTAGTTTTCGAATACCGGTTAATAACTAGGCACTTGAACTTTTGAACAAGTCAAACCTACAGAGAATAAAAATGAGTAGTTACCTTCTATTCTGGTACCACGTCTTGACTTGCGTGTCAGTCAAGCCGAGCTTCGCTGCCAGCTCCATGCGGTCCTGTACGCTGAGGTACTTCTGCCTCTCAAATGACTTTTCAAGTGTTTGCAGCTGGTGGTCCGTGAAGGCAGTCCGCGCCTTGCGCTGCTTCTTGGACATGCTCGCCGCGTCGCTGCAGCCCTTGCTCGACACGTCGTCCGAGTCATCTTTAGCACCTGCAAACAGTACTAGTTATTACACTGAATTTTAATCAAGGAACATCTTAGTGATGGACAATGTCCTGTTTCAGAGCCTTTATACCTTCGTATTCATTATAGAAAAGAGCTCCTTTACAAACATCATTGTTTTAAATCTCATTTCAACTCTATTATGATTCCCACTAACAGAGCACTTTAAAAATATAATAAAGTATTCTGTAAAATTGTGTGCTGCAGAACTACATTACTAATCTGTACTTAAATTTACAAAATGTGTAAGGCGACGGAGCGGCAAGGGATCGTATTCGCGGCCTCGAACCTAGAAGCCTCCGGGCGGGCCGCTCGCGGGGCTTCTTGCGGTCGCGCGGTCGGTTCCGGCAGCCCAACGAATCATACCCAAAATCAGACAGTACTGGGCCTCGTCTATCACGAATTATAATTAATCTATAGACGATAGGCGTGTGCCCGCATAATTTTAATTTAAAACTTTAATTCCCGTTCTTTATTCCCGAAAGAATTCCTCCCTAATTCATCTGTAAATATGCATCCTATCTCAAGTTTTTAGTCAAACCCTGAAGTTGGTACCTTCTCCTTACTATTGGTCTTTGAGGTCGTTGCTCCTTAAAAAGGCAATACGATAAAATTTAATCATCCTCTCTATAACCGATATGCTGAAGCATGTGACAGACTGTAGACTCAGTAACGGTTCCAGTTTTACATTAATTATGTGCATACACCTAGAATTTTTACAGCAGCGCAGCGCAGGATACAAGTCTATATTTTAGTTAATAGAAAGATATTATAATTTTCGAAGTGAATTTTAATGGAGCAAAACAATAAAAATGAAAAACTACTGTAAATAAAAGTGCTCTTACAGTTATTGCTTTGATAAGCTCTCTGTTCAATAGCATTTACTTGCAGAGCGTTTCATTTAAGTGCTTTTGACGTCGTTGTTTTACTTGCCTTTGTAAAGCTGTACACAGTGACATTGTAGAAAAGTTGTATTTGTAGCTTATTGATCCCAATTTTAGGGAATTTTTATTTGTCGTTTTTTCGCAGTCTAAATGGAATATAATAAATTATGTATTTTAATAGTTCATAATTTAAAATATGAATCACGTTTCATCAAAATAGCTCTAATAGCTTAATCAATACATAGTATAAAATAAACTCGCTTCTCGCGTCTGTTCTCCCTATGTATGCTTAAATCTTTAAAACTACGGATTTTGATGCGTTTTTTTTTATAGATGGAGTGATTCAAGAGGAAGGTTTATAAGTATAATACATGCACAAAATACCAAACGGTTAGGTGGTACGAAGTTCGCCGGGTCGACTAGTAAATAATAAGACAGTGGGCGGACCCGCGGGCACAGGCTATTTCAAAATAAAAGAAATGAGAATAAGAGCTTCTCCTTAAATAGAGCCTTGTAATTTTTTTCGTTTATGACAACCCTACCTACGTAAAGTAAGCCGATTTTTCTTATGGTTTAAATACTCAGTTATATTTTTTACCAAGAAACCTTGCTAGTGTCGTAACATCGTCGTAATTGAACCATCCGCGTTCACAAATTATTGACTTTGTTTTATTAACGTGCAATAAACATGCCGAATATGGTAACAACATTAAATCCGGTGCTTCGTAGCTTATGTCATCGACAATTATCTTAGTTGCCAAATTATACAGTACTCCGTAACTAATTACCTCTAGGTAATTGTACTCATGTAAACGTCCTAAAAGGTTGAATGATTTAAAGATTTAAGCCGATCTGGACATAATTAAATAATAAGTAAAATTAAAAATACAAAAATAAAATTAATCTTTGCATAAAAAAAAATACTAGTTGGTTGTAATAATCCTGCGCGGTCGAGAGTCGGGGCAAACCGCGTGCCTGCAGGAATGGGTGCAGCGAGGTGTGTGGACTCGTGGAGCGCGGGCTCTGCGGTTTGCCACCCGGGTTTGCGCCGCTTGACGAGTGGTACCTACTGATTATCACTTCATTTTTATAAACTTTTGTAAGAATTCATTTTTTTTCGACTTTATTTTGAATAAACAGTGTAAATGCCTTTTAGTTTCGAGAATATTATAAATTATTATTTTGTAACCTCGTCATAGAAATGAGCTCATGCTAATATTATGAATGGTCAGATGTGAGACGGAGGGACCGGAGGCGCGGAATGCTGCGCTATCAGGCCGGCCGCCCACGCGCGGCGCACCACGCAGACCGCGCTGCAAGTGGCTTCCATTCTATTAAAAGTACTATATTCTCTGTGCTATTAATATTCAATAATCAATGTACCTAGTCTGCAAAGTTCTGTGTTACCCATAGCTTTTTCCTGGATATAACGCACCAAAGAGCATTTGGTTATTCTTGTAATACTAACTGATTATTATGTAGGTATTTTCAGTTTTTTCGTGAAAGAGTGTCTACAATATTTATTAGTTAGTAATCTTATTTTCCAAATAACGTTTATATTGTCATTGCATAAGTGCTTACAGATTAGTTTAATTGTTGTGAAAGTTATTAGCTTTTAGAAGTTGAAAACTTTGCCGCTGCGATTTAGAAAATTGCGGAAACCGAAGTAGATAAACAAAAAATGTCACCCTTGAGATTATAATAATAATAATAAATTTATTGGAAAATTCATAAATTTACATAAAACTTAAATTAGGCCTTATCTTTATTTACAAAGCTTAACACTTTAATGAAGTCTGAACTAGGCTTAACTTAATGGCCTGTATCTCAGACTGGTTTAAAACTAAAATAGTAATAACAATAATAAAATATATAATTATATATAATTAATATATAATTAAATGAACAAAACATAAAACTTATACCCAAATTTTGAATACGTATTTGCTATTTGTACTAACGCCAAAAGTGAAGTAGTTCCATGCAAACTGATCTTTCTACCTCTTTGTGGGAACAGTTAAAGTGAAATGTTGAAGATGTTTTTGTGCGAGTATTCGGTACTTAAGCCAATTAAATTATTCCGAGTAACATGAGTATGCTCGTGTAAAGTCAGCCATCACCGGCAGCGGCGGTGCCGTTAAACGGTGCAATTTGCAGAATTCTCCGCATTTTTATTCCTTGTAATTACGTCATTGTTTAAGGAAACGGTTATAATATAACGTATTGGAGTTAAGATATATCAATATTAAAAGAACTCTCGAAAAAATTATAAAATTCTGCGTCAGAAATCTAATAATAAAACCAAGCAAACTCAACTTATTCAAATCTAATTACTTATACTACGACGAGCTTTCCCGGCTTACTTCGTTACGCCATAGAATATAAGATACTACAAAATTCTTGGCTCTATAGACTATCTACTTTTGACTACCCAGAATGGCCGAATATAAAACAAATAACATCAACAAACCACCTGTCAAAATATGTAAACAACGGAAAAAATATTGCACCTTGGGTTATATTATTTGAGTTTAGGTAAGGATCCCTAATTTTTTTGAAAATCTAATATAGCCTATGACACTCGGGGTTAATGTAGCTTCCTACCAGTGAAAGAAATTTTCAAATCGGTTCAGTATTTCCGGAGCCTATTCGTTACAAACAAACAAACAAATCTTTCCTCTTTATAATATTGGTATAGATGATGATAAAGTAGCATTTGTGCGTGCGAGTATTGTGTTTTACTATCACTTCGCATCCGCGCATACCGCCGTATTACGTTGTTAGATTTATTTTATTGAAGTAGACCCGGTAGTAGTTGGCTCTGTGGGTAATCGTCTGACTGTTTATACAATTTACCTAATTACTGCAACGCTTTCCAGAGCGCCGATGCAAGAAATTAATTGATATATAATGAGTCGGCCGTGTGAGCGACTGCGGCTGTTATGACACGAACGTGGAGTCTGCGAGGAGTGCGAAGCTACGTGACGGTGCTGTCTCCCGGGTGTACTACTGGTACAGACGTTGCCCATTCTAGATGTCCAAATATAATTTTAAAATAATAAATATATATGTGTAACTCAGGGAGGATTTTATGTAAGATTTCATAGTTCTCCTTTTTTTAAAAGCTATCAGCAAATTATCGAATTCGAGAAAACCGTACTTCCAAAAACGGACAAATCCAATAAGCTTCTTGGAAGTAGACCTCACAATATATTTTTCTCAATTACTTTTACGAAATGAAAACAACGTTGTATGTAGTAATGACACTACGCCCTGCGCGCGAGTTCTGAGAGCTCGGACGATGGTTTAAAATTCGAACTACACCCTTGATATGGCAGAAATAATAATGAGAGCTGGCTGACTTATAATGATTAGCTTGCGTATACAAGATTACCAAAAATAAATTTAACGCTACGCCAGCGCCACGCATGCGTATGTAAGACCAATCGACAATTCGAATATGCAATGCAATAGCGGCTATTTAGCAAAAATAGCAAGTGCTGCAGATTACTCGATCACCGTTTACAATTATCAATAAATCTATGATTAGTTTGATTAGCGATTGTGTTGTGTGCACAAGAGTCGGTAATCGTAACGGGGAACGGTGCTTGACACGCCACCGAGCAATTAGCTACATGTTGGTAGAATGACTCTAGACAATAAACCGAGGTTGGGTAACTCGCGCATTGTATTGAATTGTTTTCTATTTATGTAACACATATAAATACTTGTCCAAAATTCGGATATTTTGTGTATTCTTTCAGTGAAAAATAAGGAAAAAAAATAATATAAATTAAAAAAAAAAGAAAAATATGCAACAAAGAACAAAGTACAGGTAAGGTACTTATGAACGATATTACACAATACTTTAAGTATCGATTTTGAGCTCTAGAAATGCAAAACTTAACACATTTTAGTAAATCTCAAGGCTACAAAAGTGGAAAAAAATCTTCAGGATACGTATCAAATGTCAAATAGAACTCTTCTGCGCATTTCGACCATGTGAAATGGAATGAAAAATTATGCATTTTCCGATCGGCTTTTCTACTAGTAACCGCTCAAGTGGACGCTGAAAGCTATTTCACGGTGGGTGCGCGCAGAAAACATTCTATCGATTTAGATATTTATGTATGTTTGCATGATAGAAGACCAATGATTCAAATTAAAACATGCCTCTCGGATCACTTAACAAACAAAAAAAAAACTCAATGCGGTGCGGTCTCTCTCATGGATTACTTTACACCCAAATAACAAATATTCTCACTGACAGCTTCAAAGTTACAACTAAACAAACTGAATTTAATCCGTTTAAAAAAATAACTTTAATCGAAAAGTCTTAAGATGAGCCTTTATATTTGAAATGGGACTCAATTTCACAGCTCGCATCGCCTGTCAGCAGCGACGCTAAGCCGCGAATAGGAGCCGCATTATGAGGGACTTTAAACTGGTCCTATTTATATAGATGATAATCTATTTATTGTCACAATAAAACTTTTGATTTTATCGAATTGGCGCGTTGAAAGAATTGTCAACGTTCTGGTCGAGACCGTCTTTATTACTACTATGAAGTCAACCTTATCACAACAACTAAAGGTTTCTATTAGTGTCACATGCATATATTAGTCGTCCAAGTATGTTAAGCAGCTTAACTGAACCGATGACGATGGTTTGACGTGTCGAGTAACAGCGCGGTGGCTGGGGCAGCGGAGCGGCAACGATCGCCCTCCTTATCCTCTTACGACCTATTTATACTAACAAACCATAAAAATAAGATTTACTCTAATTTTTGTTTCTGTGAGTGTATAAATAAGTAGTAGTATTATCAAAAAATAAGTCAAAATTATCTCAAGGTAAAATTTTAAGGTTTTTTTCAAAGTAAAAAAAATAGATTATATGGTGTGACAACAAACTGTAGTTAAATGGCTAATTAGTGGGACCGCGCAACTCGTATGCACTGTAATTGCTGTTACAATGTATTCCTTTACAATTATTTATAAATGTAAATGGGTTTTCCTAACTTTTTTTTATTTAATTAGTCACCTATGTATAGCTGGTGGTTGCCCCGGGTTAGTATTTTTAACATAATTATATTGTGGTCACCAGGGTCACCGACATAGCCAAGCGGATAAGCTCGTTGAAGTGGCAATGGGCAGGTCATATAGCCCGCAGAACAGATGGCCGCTGGGGCCGAAAAGTTCTCGAGTGGAGACCACGGATCGGCAAGCGCAGCGTAGGACGTCCACCGACCAGATGGACGGATGATCTGCGCAAGGCTGCGGGTCCACGCTGGATGCAGGCCACCTGCGATCGGTACAGATGGAGAGCCTTGAGGGAGGCCTATGTCCAGCAGTGGACGTCCTACGGCTGAAATGATGATGATGATGATGATATTGTGGCCAATTACATACGTAAACTACAAACAAAAAAAATGCTTTTGGTTCAGCTTATGGCATATCAGTATTAATAACTATACATTACATCACTAAGTATAAGACCTACAACCTTTTACACTGGCAATTTCTAGAAGCAATTTGTAATGTAGATAAGTTTTCGGCACCGGTCATAAAATTACTTAGTTTTCAATATTTTGGGTAAGTATTATATACTCCGGTCGCGCTGGATTTGTCAAAAGCCACGATCTGCGAGCTATATCGCAGAACGTGGCTTGGTTTTTTGACAAAAAGCTGATTATGTCGTTAGTTTTTTTTTCCCAAGTTCGTTGTCGTCGTCGTCGTCGCCAAAGCCCTTCCAGTTAAGGATTAATTTGATCCGTTTTATAAGGGCTTAGTTATCTTGCCCGGGTGTGATACGAGGCCTGAATTTATCGCACCCATTATACATTTTTTGATTTAATTTATTTTGTCTATTTAATCGCTGACCCGTAATACATCCCAAATTAAATTAATGTTCGATTTATCTTAACGTGGCAACTTTTATTTTAATCTGTAAAACAATATATTTTAAATAATATAATAATAATAATAATAATTAATAAGTAGGCTTTTTAAAAGAGATACATATGTATGTAAATATAATTTATTTGAATTTATAATTTATGGGGCTAAAATATTTTTTTATTATACTTATCCATATTTTATGTACGCACACGCTATTTTCTCAAAGCATTAAAATGAAGATATTTAAATTAAACTTAAATGGTTTTTTATAATTATTGCTTTATCTTGATAGAGCTACTTGTCTTACACTAATTGTAACTATGATTCCGTTTAATTGAATTTAATTAATGTAATTACATCGAACTTTACCAAAGTGCTGACGGAACACTGGAGATGATAAATAAGCTGCCGCGGGGCGATACGTGTCGTTAATACAATTAAAAATACGATGTGAACGCTTTCTAATAAAATATCTAAAAAGACTATTCTACATAGCACTCCTCGCAAGAAAATCACAAGATCCGAATAACAAATAAATCCTGATTCTAACCCCTTCAGATAAAATTATAATACAATTTAATCTAAATGCCATTATTTGTAAATCTATATCCTGGGGCTCATCAAATTCAGAATTCGTATATACAATATTTATAATTATAGATACCTACGAAATATATTTTTAATATAGGTTGAATAGCCTTGTACTCGATATTGTTTTTACATAAATTAATTAAATAGCTATTTTATAACTAAACTAGCTGTTTAATTAAAGATTTGAAATAAATTTATTTTTAGTTAGCTAAATAACCTTAATAAACTAATTTGAAAATGCTAAATTATGACAGGTTTAATGTACGCCGACATAAACCAAAATCGCGTTTTATTGTGATAGCACTTTGTTTATCCTCATAAGGAATCGCGCTTCGTCGGTTTTTATAATGATTTAGTTGACCATCGGTCAATGTTATGCTCAGACAATATAAACGAGATGAGAATTAAATAAACCAAAATGATATGAGAGTGTGTGACGCAGACGCGTGACGTCATGTTGCATCACATCACACCTCACCTCACCTCATTGGCTAACGTTATAATATAATGCCTACGAGGTTACCGAAATCATTCAGTTTCAGTATTCACGAATTTATCGTAAACTTTAACAGACATGGAGTATGTGCTACATACTTTTTTTTAAAGTTGTTACTTAGTTTTCAGATTGTTTACTAATTTAATAAAATTTATAGTTTTTAAATAAACTGTAAGTATTTTATGATTTCTATAGGTGTATGTTTATGTACTTGCATTATTTTTGAGCAAAGGATCTAGTTAACCAGTCCTAATGCATAATCTATCTATAGGTCATTGCTACATGGTCGATCTTCGGATTTGATAAAAAAGATCTATTTATATATATTTTATCAAATTAAATAGAGATTGAGAAAGAAACGAGACAAACTGGAATCATATTTTATTCGCATTTAGTTTAAAATCCTTAATTTAATCCTCAAACACGGAAGTAAAAATATTTTTAACCTATCCAAATGAAACCAAGTGTCGAGAGGGCGTTGATGTCTTTTGTTTCTGCGTAGCTTGTCTACGCGACGCGACGGCTACGCCAGCCGACGGACTCTAGCGAAAGCTTTTATAATACCTATATTTTTTTGTTGATTTTTTTTTTTTTTTACTAACGACTTGTAGGTAGTTAATATTTTTAATACGTATTCATATAGGAAATTCTGGTTTACCTGTGTATCTCTATCAGAATCAGTTTAGTCTTAATATGATAGGCGAGCATAGCCTAGAGTAGCAAACTAGTGAATAAAGGAAGACCAACCTGGTGAGTCTGTGTTGGAGCGCTCCGAGTCGGAGTCCCGGTGCGCGCTGAGGTCCCTCGGCGCCGCGTCGAGGATGTCCGTGATCATGAAGCGGGTGCGCGGCGCGCGCGGCTCGCGCTCGTCCCGCTGCACCGTCATCGCCACGCCGCCGGCGCCCGCGCGCGCGCCCCGCGCCTCCAGCCCGCCGTACCCGCCGTACTCGCCGTACTCGCCGTACCCGCCGCCGCACTCTGTCACCGCCGCATCCGCCACAATAATCTTTGACACATCCAGCACCTATGTCTACTGCTACATCCGATAGCGCATACTTAGTCTTTTGCACTTTAAACGCTATACTGTTCAAGAAACTACGCGTTTTTGGACGATGCTCAAATGTGCTTCAAAGTCACTCGAACAAAACAAAAAAAAAGTTCCACAATAAAGAAAGCCGGTAAGATAATTAGCAACAAAGTTCACTCGTACAGGTGCGCGGTTCCGGTACGATTTGAGCGAGGTGGCGCGCGTGCCCTGTGTGCGAGCGCTCAGGTTTAACTGAGCCGGGGCGCGGCAAGGCGCGGGCGCGGGCGACGCGGAGTGGGCGGGGCCTGCCCGGCGCGAGGCGTGGCCGCCCCCTCCAGCGACTCTGCTGCTTAGGGGGTGCCTCTTTAATGCTCTTTTTGCCGCCGGGAGAAAGCTCCGCTCGGATTTAAGCTTTTATTCGTAGATAAAGCGCTTTTATAGCTAAATAAAGCTGTGGAGTATCGCACTTTATGAAACCGTTTTACTGAAAGTTAACGACTCTTCACATTCGTAATTGTTAAGCACTTGTGAATATAATTTAAAAAACGTTGCTAAATATTTCTAAAGCAGGGTATATTTTTTTTTATTGATGCTTATTATTTTTATATTAAGGATGAGAGGTTCCCTCAGCCATAGCTCTAGCATAACTATTTTTAATATGTATAACTTTGCAAAAAAACTTATTTTCGATTAAACAACAGCACAAAAATAAAATATTTTACTGACAGACAATATGCAGCCCAAACTGCCTGAGCTTTAGTAAAGATTAATTTGGATATTAACCGGAAAAATACGGAATTTACGTTTATAAAATTAAAGTGCAACTAAAGCAACGGACACAGCCAGGTTCTTTAAAAAAATTATCTCCTTAAAAAAACTACCACAGCATGTCTTTAATGTAAGGATTTTAATTTTCTGTTTTTTTTTTCATAATTATACTAATATTATAAAAAACGTTGGATGTTTGGGGGTTTGTTCCTCTTTTGCGGTCAAACTACAGATCGGAATTTAAAGAAACTTCACAATATGATTTGCTATGCTATTGTGATAATATTGTGTGACTATAAACCAGTACGAAATTTACCTGGTTGCTGGCTGCCCGTAATATAAATTAATGCTTTTTATTTCCACAAACCCTGTCACTTTGATAAAACCTCAATTTTTTTTTATTATACAGATTTTTATGAAATTCCAAATGAATAAAGCTTCAAAGGCATGAGCAAAAAGAAAAGTAATTTTTGTCGCGAATATCATTCACAGGCTAAAAGGCCGACTTTTTTATTATTTTATATTTTATTACTAACTGAGAAACAACAACCAAAACTAAAATTCGCATTAAAGCGGAATCCACCAAATGTGCTTATACGTATTATTATTTTTACTCTATATTGCACACTTTACAATATTTATAAGTATTCATCGCAAAGCTAAGGGCAACTTCTGCATTTTATGTTATACAAATATATTTTATATATTTAGGATAGCAAAATAATAATAATAATAATAATAACACATCACACTCAGAGCCCCTAACTAGGAAGAACCTGTATCTAGGGTGCCCGAAACACATACACAGAGACAAACATCACACCCAGACCAGAAACAAACATCGATATTCATCATATCAATATTCGCCCCGCCCGGGAATCGAACCCGGGTGCACACGCTTCTCAGTCCACATTACTGCCAACTGAGCTACGGAGCAGTCATAATAGGATTTTAAATATTGTGATACTAAACTGGATTGTGTTATACTACACATGTACCTACCTATATTTTTGTTTAATAAGGATATACATTTTCATTATGTTTAATAAAAAAAATTATTTTATTAATCTTCTACTCCTACTATCTACTATTCTATCTACTATATAAGTATACCTAGCTGATATCTTGAACTTCGTTACGCCACAGAATTTAAGATAGGACTACGTACTACATAACACTTGGCTCTAGACTATGATCTGTTGACTGCCCAGAATGGGCTTAGTAAAAATAAAAAATAACAACAACACAGAGTATATAGTATGGACTAAGTTCCTTTGCCTGCCCAGAATGGGCGAATTTAAAAACATCAACAACAACACCCAACTGTCAAAATATGTAAACAACGGGTAAAACATGCACCTTGGGCTACATTATTCAAGTTTAAGTAAGGATCCCTAATTATTTTGAGAATCTAATATAGCCTATGTGGATAGTGTAGCTTCCTACTAGTGAAAGAATTTTTCAAATCGGTTCAGTATTTCCGGAGCCTATTCGTTACAAACAAACAAACAAATCTTTCCTCTTTATAATATTGGTATAGATAAAAATTAATCGTGGTTCGTTAGTCTCGCTAAAACCTGAGAACGTCCGGGCCGATTTAGCTAATTTTGGTTTTGAAATGTTCATGTTAAAAAATGCCTAGATGACGGAACAAACCAACAATATATTTTTTAAACAAGTTTTTTAACTTTAACTTTTAACTTTATATTTTTTCCATAAAAACCGTTCCATTGTTAACTTTGCGCTTTATGGCGTTTGACATAACTGACAGTCGTTTCAATAAGTTTAGGACAAGAGACAACGTCTTTCGGGTCCACTATATTAAATAACTGTTGTATTTTTATAATAAGGGCACAAAAGCACATCGATTGCCATGTTGAATAAGAACGGATAGTTTAATTGAAAGAAATGTTATTCTCTCGATTAAATTAAATGTTTTATAACCGCATGTTGCATGTTCAAGCAGCTCGTAAAGACAGCTAATGGGTCCGCAGAAAAAGTGCATTAAACACAGGCGCAGAGTGCGGGTCGCAGCCGGTGCCGCTCCGCTGGCTGCGCCCGCGCACCGCAACTCGCAACACACATCGGATTAAATGCGCTTTTTAACTTGCAATCTATATAAATGTAGTATAATATCACTTTTATTATACGCTAGTGGGCGCCCCGCGACTTCGCCAGCGCATTTTCCCTTAAACATCAAATTTATAATTTTTCGGAATCAAAAGTAGCCTATATCCTTTCTCAGGTTCTAAACTATCAATATTCCAAACTTCATTTAAATCGGTTCAGTAGTTTTCTCAGGAAAGCGAGACAGACCCACAGATAGGCAGAGTTACTTTCGCATTTATAATTTTATATATATATTAATATACGTATGGATGAAAGTATGGATTTATTTTTTTTTGAGTAATTTATAAAGAATTCAGCTGTATCGAAAAATTATAATAGGAATAGAATGGTTTATATAGATAAAGCTTGTTCCTTAAACTGTCACAGACCTTTAGCACAGTCTAATAAGTATGGGCTGCCTCCCTCAGCAAGTGCGGCTCCTCCGGTCTCGGTTACCTTTCAGTTACCGCTCAGTATACAAATAGCACGTCTCATCTCACTCACACAATTATAATACGCGTGCACGTTTTCTCTCTTTTAAAACTTACACACCCTGTAGCTCCTAAAGTATTGATCGTAGAGCAAAAATGTTTATTACCAAATTTGTCGGAAATTTCATGAAAAAACTTTTGTTCCAAGTAACTATAAAGCTATTTTTACAGATGTTCAAGATATATGAGCAAAAAATTTAAAAAATTGACCTTCGGCCCCTCTCCTCACACCCTTAGCCGACCTCACACCCTTGAGAACTTTTACGGCCGTTTTCAATATATCCTACTATCTATCGAGATAGCAAAACGCCCCGTATAAAAATACAACAATTTTATAAAGTTTGTTCTGTGAACTTGTTTCTACGGTCAAGTATTGACAATAAAAGTCCCTAAAGCATAGGTGTAAATGTAATATCGTAATAATAGTGATCTGTAAATAAAAACTCTTATTTTCTTCTTCTAAACTCTTCTGTTACCGACTTTCAGAAAGCGTCCAGCCTACGAACTTGAGATAAAGATTTGAAACTTCGAATGATACGATACGGGTACAAATGAAATTAACTTTACGATTAAAGTGCGGTAAAGTCGTACATGGATAATTGTTTCAATTCGTAAGATGTGCCCTCATGCCCTGTGCGATGTGCGATGTGCGCGTGCGGTGTGCGCAGTGGAAGTCGCGCTGCTCGCTCTGCGGCCGCGCGGCCGGCGGACTGTTTGTATCTTAGTAATGCAACTGCTTGCGCGCGGTAATTTCACGCTCCCCGCTCGCCGCTTAGCGCTGAAAAACGCTAATCATTCCACTTTATTTGTGCCGGCAACTAGAAATTTATTTTTCAAATATGATAATTTTAAATGGTTATAAATTTATTAAACGCTTCGGTTCAGCAAACGGAGCGTTTATCGACCGTTTCCGCTCTATGAATCTCCGCTTCTTATGCAAACAATTCCAAGTGAACTCACTCAATGATGTAGTTAACTGCATTTATTTCTTTTCTACACGCGAGAGATATCAGCATGCAATGGTTAGTGTATTAAATGATACAAAATACTGGTTTTAAAAAAGCTTTATCTTTATTTAAAAACATACAAACTTATTCTTACGAATAGCAGATGAGATTTTAAATAAAATACTAAGGAATTTTAGTTTACAATCTGAGTGCAGATTTCGGATAAAATCTTATTTAAGGCGGTAACTCACGGTATGGCGCGAAATTCAAATTTTTTCACGTTTTTTATTTATTTTGGCGAAAGTATTCATTTATAATAAAGTTTAAATGAATTCGCGTACGTAAAAACCTATTTCCCACATTGTGATATATCGTTTTTGAAAGACAGAGTTACCCATTTTGTGTATATTCAAGGAACTTGTTTTTTGGCCTTTTACCCCTTAGACACAAAATCTGTAGGTCTGTCTTCCAAAAACGTTGTATTGCAATGTGGGAGATGGTTTTTTACATACGCGAATTCATTTAAACTTTATTAAAAATGTATACTTTCGCCAGAATAAATAAAAAACACGATAAAATTTGAATTTCGCGCCATAGCGAGAATTACCACCTTAAGTATAATTATTTTAGCCGCTAGCTTTATAAATACAACTTGAATCACAGAATAAGACTACCAGACGCTTGTGGGACACTGCTGACACTGACTGAAAATCGCTGTTGGTAAAAGCTTTCAGTAAATGCTGAGTTTGTGCCATTTTCCAGCAACTGTGACACATCACACGCAACTGATTCTCCTATTTTTTATATGTTTATAATTTTTTTATTTTGTTGTTTTCTGTTTATATTTTAATTTTTACTGATTTAATTTTTTCATTGATTCTAATTTTAAATTGTTTATTATGTAAATTTATATTACTTTTGTAACTATAATTAACTACTGTATCGTGTGTGTCTCAAAGAGTTGTAAATAAATATATATAAAACTCTTCCGTTACTGACTGACTGACTGACAGACTGACAGACAACGCAGAGCCGAATTTACTACGGCGTAGCGGGCTGAAATTTTACATGTAGGTTCCTTAGGGAGTGTAGGTGAGCACTAAGAAAGGATTTCCCAAAATTCCCATGGGAACGGGAGAAAATGGGATTTTTGTGTTTAAGAAAAATCTGCGCGGGTGATACCGCGGGGCAGCCTCTAGTATGAAATATTTTCATACTGTATTTCCTATCCTGTCCCGTCGACGAAGATGACTCTTCCGTGCCATGTGGACTGCTGGGCGTAACACGCGATTGTCATAAGAGTTCATCTGTTCTAAATAATTGTATCTTTCCCACGTAATAGACGTGATTGGATGACATAATTGTGTCGCGTATAAAACATCAGGTATTGCGATCTAGTGCGGTAGCGATAGCAAAGCAAACAAAATATTAATAATTTGTTTCTCTTTATGTGATGATGTATTATTTTTTTAGAAATGTTTCGAGATAGATAGGACACTATGCAATTAATTAACTTAACATAAATCCAAATTTTCTTAAATTACAAATGACCTTCATGCGATTTCTTCCCCGCCTTAAATAAAAAAAGGCCACCAATATATCAATATATATAAAACTCTTCCGTTACTGACTGACTGACTGACTGACTGACTGAATGACAGACAACGCAGAGCCGAAACTACTAGGCGTAGCGGGCTGAAATTTTGCATGTAGGTTCCTTAGGAAGTGTAGGTTAGCACTAAGAAAGGAATTCCCGAAATTCCTATGGGAACGGAAAAAACGGGATTTTTGTGTTTATGAGAAATCTGTGCGGGAAAAACCGCGGGGCAGCCTCTAGTTAAATTATATATTTCATTCATTAGAAACAGCCTACTTACTTTCCAAGATGTTTTGGTCTCAACTTTCTACGAGAACGAAACGAAAGAAGAACTACACGAGCAGAAACGATTGCAAAATTTTTGCGCTAATTTTCCATTAGAAAACTCTGTCTTAGGTCAAAATTTGGAGATAAATCTTATAATTAATTAGTCAAAACTCGCGCGGAACTAATAGTCTAATTAAGAAAACAATCCTGCCTTGTCCCGCGAGCACTCGTGATCGCACGTTAATTACTCCGGAAAAGGCGTCATCGGATGAAATATTGAGCGCTTTACTTCGGACCGTACTTTTAATTGCAATAATTACTTATTATGAGGAAGCGGGTGCCGCACATTAATTTAGCAGTTTTTTCATTTTTAGCTTAGCAAATAGCTAGTTGATTACTTAGGCTCTTTGTTTTGAGATTAAGCATGAGGTGGTTGTGCAACGACTGTATCACTACTTATTTTGATCTTTGCGCAACGTTATAAAGAGCTGGTATAAAAACATTATTTGCTCTGTAAAAGAGCTCGCGTGTAGTCTTGAGTTACTACGCTTTTAGTTTCTAATAGAACAGAGAAACACACGTTATGTGCGAAACTGGGCTATTGTCTTAAAAAATGTTTTCTTCTTCTAGCTGTGTTTTTTTTTCAGGCAATGAATGTAAAGTTTTCGTAGGGCTATTTTTTTATACACAAGTAGGAGAGATTTTTTATAAATTACATTATCATGTAACGAAAATAAAATGTTTTACAAGCTTTCACACGTTTAGTTTAATTACTTATTTGAAGAGGAATTTTATTTTGAAAACTTATTCATTTAAAAGTTTTTGATACGCCAATGAATTTTATATCACAAAAGAAATGTTTTGGACCGTAAAAATATAATGACCACGGTTATGCTCTTAGTTAAAATACACCATTTATATCAAACTAGCTTTTGCCCGCAGCTTCGCACGCGCTTTTTCATTAAAATCGTTAATTAGAGGTTGATTTACGACTCAGGATTTTGGTGACATCATTTCTGATCGCACCCATACCCCCTAAAAATATCTATCTTTATTTCAGTTCCCGTGGCAACTCCATAAATTCATTTCTACACTCCACCATTCAGACACTGAAACTTCTAACATTTCTATTAGCTGGTTGGGTAAAAGTAGTTGGATATACGTACCTACATACCTAATATATGTACCTACTCGAGTAAAAAAAAGTTGAAGATTTTTAGGCGCTTTATGTTTTTGGGAATGTTCCGTTACCATGTGAATTTTGGTTAATTTTTTCTTAATAGAACTGTGAATCTAATTACACTCACTGAAGAACCCGTTCTCCTATTTTTACGTGGAAATAAAAAAATATATATACATTGTTTTAATACTAACTAAAGAGTCCCGTTTACGTTCCCGTGGGAATTTAGCATATTTCTTCCTTCCAACACCCTTTTTTTTTTTTTAGACGGGGAAACTCCTAACGAGTACCCTGCGACCCCGGGGGGAGTCGCAAGGTTATGTGGGGTTCGCACCCACTAAAACCCCGCCGGTGTCCATCTCGGCTGTTTGCAAGGAGGTCACGGGAGATCTCTCGAACTTTGTGTTAAGCTCCGCGACCCCCTCCAGCATTGGCTGAGTAGCCTCTTCACGGGGGGACAGGTGGTGGTAGTCCCCCCTGAGCGCGGATGGCTCTTCCTACGCTCGACGACGGAACTGGACACCGCGTTCCGCCGCCCTTCTCGGGGCCGTTATATGACTACACAAGGCCCCCGCCTCGTGCACCCAACGACCCCGGGGTCCCCTCCTAGTTGCCTCTTACGACAGGCAGGGGATACCTCAGTCCTATTCTTCAGCCCGGTACTGCAGGGCGTCCTTCCAACACCCTTACACTTGTAGACAAAATTTCACGTTGGCATACTCAAGGAAATTGATTTTTCATACTAAATAATTAGTCCTGTAACCCTATTCCCATGGGAATTTAGTTGATTCCTTTCTTCAACACCCTTTCATCTACTGAGGAACCTGTACACAAATTTCACACTCAAGGAAGTCGAGATTTCCATCTCACAAAAAGTCCCGTTATTACAGTTCCCATAGGAATTTTGTAAATTACTTTCTTTCAACATTCCTACATTTACTGAGGAACCTGTACATCAAATTTCACGTCGAAACACTCAAGGATGTCGATTTTTCATTATCACTAAAAAAGTCCCGTAATTCCCGTTCCCGTGGGAATTTTGTAAATTCCTTTCTTTCAACACTTTTTCATTTGCTGAGGAACCTGTACACCAAGTTTCACGTCGATACACTCAATAATGTCGATTTTTCATACTAACTAAAAAGTCCCGTGATTCCCGTTCCTGAGGGAATTTTGGGCAATCCTTTCTTAGCGGATGCCTATGCCATAACATCTACCTGCATGCCAAATTTCAGCTTAATCCGTCCAGTAGTTTGGGCTGTGCGTTGATAGATCACTATGTCAGTCAGTCAGTCAATCAGTCAGTCAGTCAGTCAGTCAGTCAGTCAGTCAGTCAGTCACCTTTGAATTTTATATATTATATAGATTTAAAATAAAAATCATCAAAATACCCAAGTAAACCACCGTAACATAGCAAAGCCAGTGTACTGAGTGTGCTATACAGTGTTAGGGTGAGTATATATAGATTTTTAAGAGTGGCAAAAAAAACTCTTTTCGTTTGACTTAATAATTTAAATCACCGCTGCACTGCGTGCAACACATGCTGTGTCAGGACAAATTTAATTTTAGATATTAAATTGTTGTCTTTTGTCTATCTAATCGGATCTGATAAAAATCGGACATGAAAATTCAGTTAGAATTAAAGCTGCAGTGCCGAGCGATTACCAGATACGTTAGGCACTTTAAAGCAACATTTGTTTCTTAAGGCTTATGCCTCTTTTATTTGAACGCCGATTTCGCGCGACCCTAGCGCTCAATGTTACGCGGCCGAGTTGCGAACATTTCTTGGCGCAATATTGAAATCTGATTTTTCGCGCAAATTAACTTGGGTGTATCGTTACTATGATTTATGGGTTTATTGAATTGTGATTACGAAATAATATGATTTATCGATGTTATATAATTTTTTTACTGCCTAATAGGTTTTATTTTAGTACAAATTGTTTATTGTTGAGTACTTAAACATACTTTATTAGAAACATTAAAAAAATTGTTTAGAACTTTAACTATCTAACTAAATATCTTACCTACTTATTATTTACTAAATAAAAGGTAAAGTATGTTTATTTTAACTAATGAAGTCGGTTAAAAAAGATCGTCGGTCAGAGTTCAACACTGCAAAAATACAAAAAGTTGGTTATGACTTTTTGATTACATTAAAGGTAAAAATTAAAGTCGCATTTCAATATTATATTTTTTTTTGTATATTTTTAATTAATTACAACTGGTATAAGATAGAAAACAATTATTGGCACAAATAAAAAATTGTCGATTTTACTTGATTTTTAGGCTTTGAGAGTGATTTTAATATATTCAGCTTTTAGGTTTTTTTTATTTGTTAAAGGACTGAATTTCTCAACATAGGTAAATATATTTCATTTAAGTAAATACTCACACGTAAATATTTTATTAATTTAAAAATTTAACTACAATAAAATATAATAACAATATCCCCTAAATTACAAAAGATTTAAAATTTATCATAATGACATGACGACTCCACTCGTCTACTCCAGTTTTACATTATAAACTGCAGTATGCCTCATAAAGGTGTGATAAATTCTTATCAGCGGGGGGATGGAAGATTCTGATTTCTGTAAAAAACAAATATGAATTAATGAGGGGTTTTCATTGTGTCATTAAAAAGCAAAAATAAGTCTCATAATACGCCCGTAGATTGCGTTGTCTAAAGTAAAATACATAGGATAGTAATTCAAATCAGTTCAAATTAACTTAAAAAGTTTAAAACAAAAATAACTATCTGACTGACGCGTGACGAGTTTCAATTTTCTTTTTTTCTTTTAATGATTCATTTCAACTTGATCTATTGACTTTTGCAAAGCGCCATACCATAGCGGTGTAATAAAACTTATTTTTTTTATATGTCAAATTGAAAACCACTCATTAAATTATCCACGAATTTTATTTGTGTTATGTGCGGGTAGCACTAGCAATAAATACGCTAAAAAACTGTTACAAAACCTAAAACTATTTCATATAATGTATGGTAAATAATAGAAAGTATCGATACTGTACTCATAATGAGTAGTATCAAAACAAAAGTATCAATTCTTCAATGTATCTATCGTGTACTTCTCTGAGGTCCTATAGTACTTACTTTTCTTACGTTTGGTAGGCACACAAATTTAATACAATAATTGGAAAAGTTGTTAAAAAAAAACAAGAAACAAAAGTATCGATACCCCGAAGCACTTTTCTTAGGGCCAGTTCTTACTTAGGTTAGGCACACAAGTTTAATACAATAAAAGAAAGTTCTTCAAAAAATAAAACAAGTTGGCTTTCCTTTAACGATGATAAATAGCCAGAAGCCGTGTAAGTGTCCGTTTAACTTATTTTTTTTTGTTTGTTTAAACACTTAAAGCCGGTCCTGAATGTAGCAAATACTACTCTGAAAACGGCATCAATATTGGTTCAGCCAAACGTGAAAGAATCGCGGACAAACATACATAGTACATACACACATACAGATTAAAATACCTATTTCAATATAACGAACATTTATTGTTCGAATTAATTTTAAATAGGTATATTATATTATTCAAAAATTTAGGTATATTAAACCTTTCAAAAAACAAACGTCTGTCTGCCACATTGATTGATTTTCTTTAGACTTCTTTGACTATGAAAAATGTTTCCCGCCAAAAAGGTTTGTTGTTGTAATAAAAAAAAAATTGGATAAAAAAAAGACTATAGATAGAGTTTCAAAATAACAGACCATCTTCAATCAATACATATAAAACTCTTCCGTTACTGACTGACTGACTGACTGACAGACAACGCAGAACCGAAACTACTGGGCGTAGCGTGCTGAAATTTTGCATGTAGGTTTCTTAGGGAGTGTAGGTGAGCACTAAGAAGGGATTTCCCGAAATTCCCACGGGAACGGGAACAAACAGGAATTTTGTGTTTATGAGAAATCTGCGCGGGAGAAACCGCGGGGCAGCCTCTAGTACATAGTATAAAATAAGAATTTTGTGTTTGTCGTAATTCACATAAGGTTCAAAAGGTGAGAAAAGATAGAAAAAATGGAGGGGTTGAAAGAAAAATAAAAATTTAATTTTCCCATACAAACTGTTTTATGTATTTTCCTGTCTAAGATTTAACGTTGTTGTTATTTAATTTGCCCATTCCTGGCCGAGAAAGTAACATAATCCATACAAAAGAATCTTCAGTAGGTATAGATAATAATAATCGTGTAAATTAATATTTTAAGTTGGTTATTTTAATAAAAATTACCTTTGTAGCGGTGGCGTCTTATTTATTTTATTTATTAGACAAACCAACAGTACATAGAACATTCTTGGATATTTAACTTTTTTTGCAGCATAAAAAGACGTTCATTTCCTTTTACCTATTCTTGCATTTTTTATAAATAGAATAAAAAGTTACTTTCCGAGCTTAACTTTAATCTTACTGGGTTGTTTTTTTAACACAACTGGCATGCAGTTATTTATATAATTTTATAATAAAATAAATAACATTGATATTTAGAACTCTGTTAAATCCACCTCTAATTTTTTTAAAGAAAGTAACTTTTTATTAATTTTTAGGTTTATCATTTTCAAATAAATTGAAGTTCAATATATTATTTTTATAAAAATGTGCAAAAACCTTTTTCGAGGTGTTGAATTTCGAGCAACGATAAAGGATCGCGTATGTCAGGTCGGGCTTGCATATTGCATCATAAGTTATTATTACTATAGTTTATAGTACCTTACACCTAAATTTGTTCTTGTTTGAGAGATATCCCCTAAAAGTTGTTTTTCATACGAAACCCTTATGCAACCAAACATTGCCTACCTACGTGCATACCTATTGTAGTTTCATTGTGTAAAGTAGGTAGCGAAAAAACTAATTACTATATAGGTGTACGATAGAGTAAAAAAAGCACTACGTTTTTATTTTTCCTGATAGGTACATACACACTGTGACGTGTGGGTAATCCTACTAAGGTCAATGACCCCTACATATCAAATCGTAAAATAAATAAAAATAATGAAAAGTTTATTGCTTTGCATTTAAAAAAGAAAGATATAGAAAACAACTCAATATAAAAATATATTTTTAAGAGCTGTACTATGTAGATATCGTTTTTAAAATGAGTGAAAATAAGTGCTTTCTTTTTCCCCTCAGAATATAAATTTGTAGGGATACTTATTTGATATTAAAAAATCACAGAAACTTACGTCTACTATTGCTCAAATTTATTAATATAATAATAATAAAATGTACTTACTTTTTCCAAACTAAAAAAGAATTCTCATTCACTGCGCAAACCTCGCGCAAACAATAATAAATAGTCTTGTAATAGCGCGCCAAAGCACGACTGACGTACGCTCCGCCTCAAGACCGGAGGCGTACTGGCGCCCGTTTCTGCTTATCGAATCGGCCGCTCGGCCGTTGTATCCCTCCATACAATTTAGTATGGAGAATTTCCGCCGAAATTTTAGTAAAGTTTTAGCAATTAAAACCAGATGAAAATGGACATGTATATTTTTGTAATTACAATATAAAAGTTGAACAGACTTTCTAGTTTATGATACAATTTTTGTTTTGCTTCAACTTACTTTTAAACTAGTAAACAATCGTTAACAGCAAAAGCTGTTTTTGCAGTTTTTGATGAACTTTACGATTTTTTTATAAGAAAACCCTTTAGTTTTTTTTATTTGAAAACCTACTATATTGTAGTTCAGTCTTTTGAGAAGCTACGAAAAAAAAAATAGCTTTCTGTATTATTTTTAAGTGTTATTAAAGTCGCATATACGAACACTCCTCTCGTCGTTTTCCCAATTTTAGCCCCTTAATCAATATATTGCGAACTTGCAATTCATTAAAAAAAGGAAAAAGATATGAGTGATTACAAAAGCATAAAATTGTCTTAGAAAAATAACCGGAAACAGCGCAGACACTTATACGTCTACGGCTTCAACTACAGAATATAAAAGAAATAATAATGAACAAAAGTCATTATAATTGGCGCGATGGCGGAGATAAGGCGGCAGTTAGAGTAAACGTGCTTTTTTACGTTAATTAAACTTGCTTTTGTAAACGATCATGGTCTCATTATCTTCGTTGGGCAACGTGGCGTCACTAGGGAAATCCGATTTAAACATTAAATTTTCATTATACATACATAGCGTACTAAAAGCTTGTATTTTATTGATGTTTATATTAAATTATACGTATATTAAATATGAATTTATTTTTAGTTTTTTAAGTTTTCACTTAGCTTAATATGTTAATCTAAACATTAATCCATACTAATATTATAAATGCGAAAGTAACTCTGTCTG